>JAHZMW010003479.1:0-60131 GCA_027743745.1 Alloscopus bannaensis | reverse complement strand
CTTCGTATAATATTTACTACAATTGTTCAAGCTCCACATAAAGAAGGATACAGTCGGTGTTGAGGTTTTGTAGTGAAGTTTCTTAGTTTTCCCTATTTTTTTTATTTCTCTCACTCTCGCACATTCTCGTTGATATGAGCCCCAAAAAAAGAGCGGAGAAAGGCTCTTTGATTTTCTCCCGACACCTTTTGCATGCTAAACAGACTCGCTGGTCTGAAATGGAATGATGAAGACATTACCGATTTTTCTTTTCTTTGAGATTTATATCATGTTTCTCTATTTCTCTCTTTCGCTCAACTCCCTTTGCGTGTCATTCTTACAGAATTCACAAACTATTTCTTGACAAGCATCACATATCCCTTGTTCTTATTCATACTCAGCATATCACCGCTGAAATCGTAAATAATTCTTTTTTCTTACTTCTACTGAGGATGGAGGGAGTACGTGCGAAAGCCTGCAACAAAATTAGTAGTACAACTGGGAGAGTTGCAGCATGTCGTTTGTATCAGAGTGCTTCACCTTTTTTTCCCTGACTAAATAAGTTAAGTGACTCGGAATAAAATATGTCAATATGCATACTACGCGAATTAGACAGCGTGCATGCAAGAGACGTAACTTATTTATCGAGCGACACTCCAACTTTTCTCAAGAGTTTTAAGATCAACCAAAGTGATCTCTTTGCTCGGAGCATCAAGCCATTTTCAATTTCCACGTCTTGCTTACCCTTTCTTTTGAAGATTTACATACTTGACTTGTTCCACTGTCTTTTTCATTTTCGGTAGGGAGAGGTTTTTGAATCATCTAGTAATACGTACTTTTTTTTCTTCAGTTTTTTTTCAAGTCAAACAAATAATATGAGTATCGAAAATAAGCCAACACCGCTCGATGTTGTCAGCTTCTCCTTTTTGGTATTGTAGATTTTCATGTGTTGAGAGAATGTGCTCAAAAGATTTTGTTGAAGAGAGACATAGAGATGACAGCCTAAGTTTTTCTTTGTATAACACACTAAACAAGTATGGTGTGTGTGTGAGATGAGAGGGTTTTTCTGTTTCAAGACAAACTGCCGTCTTGTACGAGAGAGTGCTTGCCTGGTCAATTTTTGTGACAGGAAAAAAATGTACGAGAAAGAGAGATATATATAGATACCAACTTATTCGAGTACCTTTATTTTTTTGAGAGCGAGAGTGATCATGATGCTAATACAATATATTATATGATAAAACATAAACACATGTATAGCAATTACAATGTACTACTGGTAAAAAAATAATATGCATAATATCGTATATAATTATCATACACACCTGAAGGTTAGAAAAATATACAAGTGGTTCAGAGACGAGAACATGAAGAGCAAAAGTGAGAGAGAGAGATTACAATTTTTAAAAAAGATTTTTTTTTTAAAGTTTGCAAATATGTTTTATTTAATTTTCGTAGAAGATCACAGCATGGTTGATGACAGGTTTAGACTTCATCACCTTACGTCTAATCTAATGTATTTCTACTGATATATAAATAATAATTATACAACAGCATAAATTTACATTGTAAAGTTTACATAGACTTATACTGATTAAATTTTGTTTTGTCTCTCTTCATCTCCTCAAAGGGAGGATTTTCCACAATACTGTTTGATATCGTATAACGGGCGAGAAAGAGAGAGGTTAGGACAACTACTATTAGCTCTAACACGAAGGGAAGAAAAAACACGAGAGATTTTTTTTGTGCTTCAATGCAATGTATGCCTTTAAGTGATATAGTAGTATAATATGAATGAATAGAGTAGTCGTTCGAGAGTCCTCATTAGTTTTGTATATCATTATTATTTTTGTGTTATTTTTGTCTTCCAGCTTTACCTTTACATCAATAATATTATCATATTCATACCCATGAGATGATTCCTCTTTGTCCTTTTTTCGCCTCACAGACACACTATTATTATTTTTTCACTTTAAATGAATATTTTTTTCACAGTGTATAGTATGAGAGTATAGTGGAGTCATGCCATATTATATATATTTTTGGATGATGTGTGCGCAAAACAAAAGAGAGTAAGACAAAGAGGGAATAGAGTTAAAAGTAGCGTTAAGACGTTTTTTTCGATGTATTTTACCGGAATCTCCTTAATGAACCGTGTCACTCACATATTATCTTCTTGAATGATACGTAGAAAAGAACTGTGCTTTTCTAAACAATCGTATACCTTATCCACTCCGTTCATTGTTGCCGTACAATGATCCTCTTTTTGAATTCCTCCTTCCTGTAAACCAATCATAATACGAGCACATACAATGTACACACAGAAATGATGATTATGTTGGCGGAGAAACGTTTTCGTGGTTAGTTGTTTAGCTCAAGGAAGTGTTGTGTTTGTGTTTGCCCGAAAGAAAGTGTGTCTTGTTATTAGAGGATTGGGGTAAGTCAAAACCGTTTAAGTTATACGTGCAAACTAAGCACAGACAAAAAAATACGTACTACTTTTCTGTATCTTGAGGATGGATGACCATACAACAAAGCAAAAATTTACAGGGGTGTTGATTTGAAAGAAAACCTATTGGAATTATTGGATAGAAATGATGAGAGACGTTGTAGAAGAGCGTAAAAGTTTCCAAATAATTTGTGCGTGGACAAGGGTAATAATGGTAATTATTACGACATAAAAGTTGCAGTGATTTGTTTCTCTTTAGGAGAACAAAAAATAACAAAAGTTAAAACAGTAAAAGAGAAAATTGTTTGTGAGACAAGTTTGCTAAAGTATTGGATAAAGTATTACCAAAAAAGTATATCAATACGTATCTATAAATGAATACATTGTTAACGTATGGTCTCCTCATATTGTGGTATGATTTTACTATGAACGAATGGTAGCGTATAGTCATTTCCAGAGATGCGTTCACACACACACACACAGTTTGTAACCAAATGTCACACACGTATTTACACAAATGTTACGAAGCGTCGCGTTGAAAACAAGCGTAGTTTCCATGTAATAATTAAAGGAAAAGTATCTTGTACTAATTCTAAGTTAACCCATGCATTTCATTTGCTGTGTGTGCAGTAATCTATAAAAAAATTATCTTGTAATATTAATTAAATGCAATATATATTCCCAAAACGTATTTTACCAAAAAAAAGTGAATAAACAACGAGTAGAAATTGATCATGTTTTCCATTGGAAAAACACCACAAAATGTTTTGCATTTCGTTACTTCGAGACGAATGCGGGAAAAATTGTTCTGCTGTGACTGATTAAACGAATTCTTATAGGTTGTACTCTCCCCTAATTTTTTTTGAATGATCTTTGGAACGACTATGTGATGATGTGTTTTGTTTCAGTGAATAATAAAAACAAAAGTTTTCTGTGATTTAAGGCAATAGAACCTTCATATTCAGCATATAATTCCACTATTTAATCACTTTGTGTCTTTTCACTTTGTATTGATTTCATGTCAGCAGTCAGTTCGCTTTACACCACCACAACGCATCCCGCATACGTACAATATTTATTGGAATGCGATTGGCTGGGACGCGCGTGTCTGTGTTAAGCAGTCACTCGCATGAATTATGCACCATCATATCTGAGTGCAACGGTAAAAATGAGTCGTGAGAAGGTATGTAGCGTAAGGGATGAGTGGTGGTGTGCTGGTTCCTACATCACTACCAACGTACTCATCCATAGTTAACGACTCATTTAATGCCAGGAGAATTTTATCACGTAGAGCCCCTAATCTCTGTAAATTACAACACTCATTCTAATCCCCTTGATTTCCTTTTTGAAGATATTTATTTTTTTCGAGAAAAATTGCGAAACCTAATTGAATTTTCTAATGGATTGGGTCGTCCCATTGAAATTGACAAAGTCTCACACACATGTCGAGGAAAGGGGTGTGCTTACTCGCACACACGTAAAACATATTATTGAATATGGCAGAATTATGGGATGAGCTTTCCGAACACATTTCTCTCTCTCTCTCTCTCTCTTTTCCTTTCTTTTGCTAACAAGACCTCTTAGAATGTATATAAATAACAAAAATTTTAACATGCTTTGTACCCTAATGCTTCTGTCTACCTTGTCGTTGGTGGAAGGTGGTCAAAATCCGACTACGTCAGATCCCGACACATAAGCTTTTTTAATTCTTTCTTAGGTCATCCACCGACCCTTTATCCTTTTTTGGGTCATCCACCGACCTTTAATCTATTTTGGGCCATCCACCGACCTTTAATCTTTTTATTGGGCCATCCACCGACCCTTAACCAAAGTTAGCAAAGTTAGCAACACTCGTTTTTAGCAGCGGCCTGGATGGTTAGGCACGACGATCAAGCTTGTGCTAACTTTCAAGCATCTATGGCCATTAACCCAGACTTCAGTTGGACTCTAAACTTTATTCAGATCACTGTTATTGCCTTTGATCATGATGGTTAGGTTAGGTTGTTGGGCACAAAAAGGTTCGAAAAGACCCAAAGAGAATAAAGGTCCAAAGGATTAAGGATTACGGATTGGTCTATGATTGACCATAGTCGGAGACTGACACACAATCGTCGTTGGTGCACTCCCTTTGGTTTCAGTTACGTTTCATTCTTCTTCCCCCTGATTTGTGCAACCTTATCCGTCTCTCTCTCTCTCTATCTCTGTTGCCGAAAAGATGGGCTTTCCCTCTTGAACTGATCTCGAAAAAAAGAGGCTGTGTAAAAGTAATTGAATATTAGCATTACAAAAATGGTCACATTTCGATTTACAATTATACAAAAAGGAGATGATTGAATAATTGGTGTGCTCAAGTAAAACACAATCCCTTCAATACGCATGTTTGCCTTCCTCATGAGGCCTTTTGCTTTTATACTCGAGTCAATAAAATATGTGAGATTGGTGTTAATGTCAGCAAATGTAGGTGTAACACTATGAAATTGTTATTTATTGACGTTTGCACTTCTTTTTCCAATTCATACAACCCATTGAACAACGGCAATTGAGTGAGCCTTTTGACTGAGTTATTTGAACACCCTCATCTCATATGCCAGGACAAGAAATGAATATTATTATGCTTCAATCTAGAGATATCTCCTTGCCCTGGTAAACTCGCACATTTTTCCACTCGCTCTTTTCGGAGAGATTAATGTGGAAGGCTCACTCCTTTAATAACGTACAGTCTTTACATTCTTTTTTAAATGTTTCTCATTTACAGCCAGAAAAGTGGTGATCATCGCATGCAATGGTCGTGTATTCGTAAACATGTGTCAGTTGAGCAATTTCGCCAAACATGCACGTTTCAATCACAAGAGCATAATACAAAACTGCTGTGTTTACTGCCAGTTTACATCTTAAAAATAGAGAATTAAACGCCAGTGTTTTCAACTTTTTTTTTGCTTAAAATATTCCGTGAATGGACACCTGTCATGTGACGTCCACAATTTTTATACTTTGTTGGCCGCAATCCCCGTTTTTTTAGCATAAAAAGTGACAACCGGGAAGAGGGGAGTCGTGTTTCTTACCACCGTTATTACACACAGCTTACACAACACCGCTCTATGCTCCTTTGGACGGAACTCTACTCGAGCAAAGACGTACAAATAGGAACTTTCTTAAAAATTAACAAAGGCTTTTGAACTGATAAGCAAAATAACGACGATATAAAAAAGAAAACTCTTTAAGTTATCAACTTGACTACAAGCAACTCTCTCAGATTCTTATGACTCCTGATTCGGTCCCAGGTTTTACAAACACCTTTCAATTACACACTGTCCGCTTCGAAACGGAGAATGTTGCTGGCCTCCTCGTATTTATTATGCTTATCTCAACGATGAGCCCATTTTTTGTGGGACATGCACTCATTAAACATGCCATCATCGGAATACACGGTAATAAATCGGAGCCGTAAACTGAAATACAACCATACCTCAATAATAGTAATAATAACAATATTACTATATTTTTATTAGCTCTCCATTTTTTCTCATTGCGGCAGAGGATGTACATTTCTTTGAAAGTGGCAGTTTATCCATGTCAGTGTACGCTCTCTCAAAGAAGGATGAACAGGACCAACATGGGAAAGAAAGTTGTCTTGCGGTAGAATCTCGGATTGCCCTGATTGGAAAGAGGATCATTAACATATAAATGTGCAATGTATTGCTTTGTTGATTGGGAACCTGATGGCAAATTATTTTCCTCAATGTGTATTCGTAATAGAAATGTTCCTGCTCACCAAACCTGTAAAAAAGAAGCACGAAACAACGAGAGGATTTCAATGTTTTTGCCTCACTCTCTTTCACTTGAGGCTCGGTAATATATTTATATATTCCCCTCGAATTCTCCATTACCACACCGCGCACACACAGTTCATTCACTCAAAACGCGCAGATCGAGCTTCGCACTCTCTGACGTTTGGTTATTTTTTTTGTGTGTGTATCGTGTCTGTCTGTCAAATAGAGAGAGAGAGAGAGAGAGAGGTTATCTCATAATAATATGCATGACTTACTTGGAGGTCTTACTTCTGTTAAGTATTTTATGACCAGTCAGCGCTGAAAAAATGGACAAGGTAGACCAGGATTATGGAGCAGATGATCCGACATAATGTGCTCCTCTTTTACTTTTATAAGCGCACTTTTTATATATGTACTCATCATCAAAGAATTTTTGCGCTTAGGTTCAACTCGTATCTTTACGAGTGAAACAAGGAGAGGCAAAGACAACATCAACCAAAAGACTGCGAAGCCCAGAAAAAGCTGCAACTTGAAAGGAAGCTGTAATAGGGATCTCCGAGATCCAAAGGCAGGTAGTCTGCAAAAGTGCATTAGTGTAATAGACAGATGCACACAAGCTTTGCATATTTTGTGAGAAATATAAAATATGAGCTTGTCGTAGACGTTTGAACCATATAGCAATGATGATGTGCAGATGCAAAAGTCGATTAACCTTATTCTCTTGTGCCGTGCTCACTGTCCACGATTTTTTAAAAAGCACATTTTCCCTTCAAAAGTACATGTCTCACACGTTGCGTGCGAGACAGTGAAAGAGATCCCAATTTCTTTCGTACACTCAAACAAATTTCAAATTACCCAAGCAATGGGATGAGAGCCACAATAAATATTTATCTGCAGTGCGACTTCAGTGTCAAGGCGCTTCTAAATTGACACTTGCAATTTTACGATCGCTGCTGGAAATCTCATGTGTCCCTCCCGCTACGCCACTTTTCTCAAGAGAGAGAAAGACAGTGTTGCTACAATTTCAGTTGAAAAAATTGCTATCTTCAGTGAATAGTTGTGGCCACAGGGTTAGCCTCTAACGTGACCAACGCGAAATATTTTTCTACGTTTGAACTTCTTAACAGGCAAGAATATGATATTTTTAGGAAATGACAAAATTGCCTTTTTTCTCAGAGAATTTGAATAGCGGTGATATTTAATTGAAGCAGATAAACCTCGCTGTATTTTTCTTGTGCCCGAACCCGTTTAAATTGGAAAATGTGTTGCAAAATTACAAACAACGCTGAATGAAATGAAAAGTCTGACTTACACCTGCAGGCCTTAGGTGATACATGCTTGCATACTTCGCAATACTATAGAAATCCCTATGCGACTAATTACGAGGAAAATGTCTCCGATCAGGCTTTCCTTTTTATTTTTTGCCGAAATACAAGAATCTTATTTAGAACGTTAAACTTGTCTGACTGTTCATTTGTGTTAGAAAATGGGCTCATTTCACCAGAGATGGAGAGCACTATTAATCTCTCTCACAGAATTTGATATTGCGACTGTTGTGATGTCAAGCGGATTGCACAACCTCACTTTTACTATTATGTTGCCATAATAAATTACAAATAAGAACGACGAAAAGGATCCCTTGCATGCCGTTATGCGCACATACATTACGTCGAGACTTTTTATCAAACATTTGCCACGTTGGTATAAACGTGTTCATAATCACAAACCACACACACAAAGATATATGCATTGATATATGCATATTACATGTATAGAATTGTATACGATCATCTTTCATCAATAAAGATTACTACGGTTTTTAGCTCGTGATCGATACAAGAATTTCTGTGTTTTTTTCAATCCATTTTGAGAATTGTTTACTGTCTACGGTGTGTGTCATGCCTTGCACTGATATTTTTGTACCTTTGGTATATACCGTTTTCAGAGTGAACTTTGCCTCCGTCGCTATTGATACAATTGATATATTATTTTAAACGTGATTCTATCCAACTTATTAGTATGTATTACTTTTTTGTTGGTGATATTTCTTTGTTGACTAATTTTAAATATCGTCCACACGATAGTTTACACTTTTTTGCACACATCCACCGATCAATTTGAGAAATGGTGCGTAAATGTAGTTCGATGATAGGGAAAATGGAAGGGATTGACTGTTATCATTATTTAGAGTTTTATTGAGACCTGTGTCTGCCTATTGGTTGGTATGTGGAATCAAGCCACAGTATGCATTCTGATGAAAAACCCCGCACGACTCATACACATATATTTTCTTCGACTTGCCGCAGGTGATATGCCAATTATTATCGATATTTTCTCTATTACCAATAGCGATGATGATGATGATCATCGTCGTCGTCGTCATGTAACGACAAGACGCTGAAATTAAGTAGGTCCACAGGAGACTTAAGATAAATCTGTTTAGGAATTTTCATCGATGACACAAGACAGAAAAATAATGGAAATCTCAATAGAAGTCATCGTTTTGCAAGTCACTTTTGCATCTCAAACTGATATTTCTCTGACTCACAGCTCGGCCATAAAGTAGCTACTGTTACTGCACACATCATTTGCCTCTATTAACTTTAACTTATTTCTCGTTCTGACTGGCACTGGTAAGTAGTAAATATCAACAGGCTCGGCCATGTTTTGTAGATGAGGTTTGTTCAGAGACAAAGTCAAACAGATGAAAAATAGGGTACAACGAAAGTTGGCGATGTTGCAGTAGTGGTCGTCTCGTCGGTATTGTTGCTTTTTATTATTGCTGTTATTGCCATCAGTATTTTCATAACACAAACAAAACCTTTTATTATCAACATTATTCCCACATCATGATGATAATATTCCATTGGTTATTTGTGGGAATGAATGCACATTGAGGCCATTCTTTAAAATACACAATCCTCACACTCTTATGCAGATATATGCTGCTTGTATAATATGCACCACTGTGCTACATTTTTTTCTCTACGAGTATATTAGTAAATATGCTTAAGTACATTTGTAGATTGATGCATTCAGGTGAATCAGAGTTTTTGAACTTTTACCACATCACCCGCAACTCTTCACACACGACGACAATGATGTGTTTTCGTTCTGAAAGGAAAAGTAAACTAGAGTAGCTTAGTGTGGTACGTATCCACATCGCGAGCGTAGGCAAAGGGATACAATACACGGTCACGTGATGATGATGATGATGATAATAATAATAGTAATATGTGTAGCACAAATATTAACAATTCCTTATTTGCCTTTCGTCATTGTCTAGTTTTTCACGCTCTAGCCCATTGTTTGTCCATTCACGATTACTTATGCGAACCACAATGGTTAGCAATCCCTTTTTCTGAATCCGACTGCCCTTTGAATCCTCTCTTATCCATCTTTACGGTGGGTTATTACACGTTATGCAACACTCAAACTCCTTCGGCTGAATGAGTTGCGCTGATTGTGAGCCTATTTCGTTGCTCAATGAACGCTTCTCGTGGGCCATTGGCTATGTGCGAAAGAGAGGCTTTTTTGTGTAAGAAGTTCAGTAGCAGTAGCATTTCGTTTTACATTTTTGTTATTGTGGTCAAACTAAAGTGAAAAATTAGCCAAGGTATCAATCTTCAACCACAGCATACAAAAGTGGGGGCACAGGTAAGAAAAAAACGTGTAGCAAATTGCCCAGATTTTTCAATCCCCTGTTAGAAACGGAGTAGTCTAAAATTGCCCCACGACAGGATGAGACGGAGTGAATGGAAGATGACTCGTGCAACAATAGGTTCTGTAGAGAACGTATGATTGGAGCTGGAGTAAGGAAATGTTGAAGCGACACTCACTCCAAAGAAGAACCATTTCTTGTGACGGGAACAGCGGAGGATTTTTTTAAGCAAAACGCAGACCCGAGCTGAAGATCAAAGTGGTGAATGAGGACCAGCTCGATTTTGTACACACAGGAGTCATTTAATTATCACGACTTGGTCCTGAAACCAAATTGCTGAGCCTTGAAATTTGCAATTCGTGAGTTAGGTGGGCAAGTCAAAAAGGCTGCCGCATTGATGAACATGCGTAACACAGAGTGCTCTGTTTGAATACCGTCGTGCCGTCGACGAGAGAAACTTGTATTTCTGTTTACAGAGCTTAATTACTCTATTTTTCAGCCATTGAGTTGAAACCCTGAAATTTTCAGGCCAACATACCCACACACACACACACACAGAGGGTAGAGAACGGCTAATAACGACTTTAAAATAGTGGAAGCCCACCGCTCTCGTTGAGTACTTTGAATAGATTCGTCGCTCGTAATTGAGGCAGTCACCTTTAAACCAACTGCGACTCCACACTGTAATCTCGGTAACGACCATCGTGGTCGTGGGGTGCACTCAAATTTAGTTGTTATTAATTAAGACAGTTTACCCCATTACGATTGGTATTGTTACTCGTATGAGCTCCACTAAAAGTTACACATCATTTCTAATATTCCTCATGTCATCTCCTCATTTCACGTAATTATACACTCGGCGCATTGTCAGCATTCTCTATTCTTTGCAAAAAAAATAAGTTGCTGAGATCACAAGTTGTGAATCACAACCACAATTTTTTGTATCCCTGCAAAAGCAAAAGAACACATCCAAGATTAGTGTACATCCAAACATGCTTGTTGTGTTGTGATATATTTTTTCCCATTTGTTAATCTGAAAACAGAAAATCGTGGTCTTAATTGAACTCATGTTGAGCCTGTTTTCGATCATCTTGGCAAACTTTTTTTTAACTTTTAGCTGCACTTCTTGCATTCATCTTGCGCATGTACACAGTTTATTTTTAACCAATTCATAACCATCTTCTCGCCCCAATCTCCAACAAGAAACATGTATTGATAATTACACAGTTGAGATGTCCAGTTGATGAGCCTGCATAAAATTGCATGTAACGCTGTTCGTTAATTTAGAAGAGATTATATGTATATTGGTTTAAAAAACATTGAATTGAAGTGCATCCTGTTTGCTAGCCTCGTTGTATGTTTTTATTTAAAAAATGGACAGAACTTTACATAATTATTGCATTCAGACAAAGAGCATTCAGCGTCAAAAAACTACTTCCAATTTACAACAACCTTACCCGTCAAACAGCGACCACATCATTGGACATGTGCGACTCACGCTGTGCTCTTCAAAGTCAAGCTCAGAAAATGTAAATGCATGCGGTAGGCAGAATGAAAGCTGTGTAATGTACACCATACACTAGTGTATTCATCATCAATTTTATAGCGTATTTACAAATTGTTGTTTTACTCAAGTATACACACGTACATATAATACGGAGCAGTGGTGGAAGGAGTGCATTAAATTTTATCAGCTCATTCCTCTCTTGTCAAACACATTGATAATTGTAGCATTTAATCAATGTGGTTGTCCCTTTGAGCCTTCGCTATGAAATGGAGAAACGATGCACCAACGCAAGCACATCAAGGCGAAATAGGGTCTCCAAAAGCCACTAGGACACATGTATGCGTCACACAACTTGGCGATAATCAAACATGAAATACTTGTCGACCACGCTTTTCGAAACGGCACTGTGCTACTACATATATCCTTTTGTTGTAATGAGCGTGTCGGTTTTTTGTCAATATTTGATTGGAGAACTGTGTTTTGGATTTGGACACACCATCTCAGTTACTCTTGAGAGTATAAACTTGTTGAAATACAACCCTTAGCATAATTTTCATTAGGTAGTTCACCAACTCCGTATTGATGGAGCGCAGTTTACGAGACGCTTTCATAATTTGCAGCAAACATTTTATGGTCTCGCATTTTAATAGACGCTCTGAAATTTGGAGCTCTATCAGTCCTTTTCTTTTGACAGAAGGGAACTAATATGTGCTATACTCGCTGTACGACCTATAAATTACTCTCGATAATAAATGGGACAGGAGGCTGTCACAAGATATTATTTTATATTTTCAATCGGCCTGCACTATTTATGAGGAAAACTGTAACAAAGTATCATGCAAGGAATAAAAGCATTAGCTTATTACAAGCAAACCAAAATGTGAGCCAATCGAATAAAAGTTTGAGGATCTTTCAAGCATCATTTTGTGCATTACTACTCTCCCCATTTTCAAAGCTTGATCCTGTTTTTCAATCTCCGAACGCTGTGTGATCCTTCGCAGCAGCGGTTTTTTATAGGATAAAACAATACTTTTCGTACATTTATATATAACAACCCATAAAAAAGTGGGCACTGGACGAAAAAAACAGATAATCGATGAACTCCTCCGCTTTTTTCTGTTTGCTTTCTAATGCTGATGGCGCAAACGCGTCTTTCACGCTTTTCCTGCAGAACACGGTGTGCACACTCTTCTATTTTCTCCGACTCGTATCATCCCATTACTCGGAAAATATATTGTTTTTTTTTTGTGTGATTACTTTTTCGTGTATTATGTATCACCACTAGGGTTACCCTTCATTTTCCTTGTGTCAATTATTATAGACTCTCTTTCTCCAACTGCTATTTGTCAGGCAAAGTCTATAGCAATATTTTATTTTGGATCTGCACAAAAAATACTGAGGAAACAGAGTGTGTGTCTGCAACCATGTATAGAAAGGGAGAGAGAGACGGCACGCGAAAGATTAATCGATCTTGCGCCTTTCGTGTTATGCGCATGGCATACCATTACAATGTCATAATGGGATACACACACAAGAATGTTTTTTCAATGTTGTTCCATCCTCTTTCCTTCTGTCCAAAGCAATCAGAGACTGCGCTCACTATTTTGCTATTTCTTTCTGCTTCCCTCCGCCGTACAATATCAATAATATGACGGGCTAAAATATTTACTCACCACTACCACCACCATCATCATCATCATCATCCCATAATATCGTAGAAACCATAGCCAAAGCATCCTTTCTTCATCTGCGTAAAATTACATTGACTATGTTGTGCGCTGCCTTTTGTATGGATGTGATGGTGGTTGGAGAGATGAGCGGAGTCGAAACAGGAGACGGGACATGGTTGTTCATAAATGGGAATGAATGGCTGAGTATAAATCGTAAAATGTGTCCTATTCATTTGACATCACAATGAACAATGATAGTTGAAAGGAGGTTTTATCGAGTTAAAAATAATAATGCGCTGGGGCTCTCACTGGTGTAGCCAACTACAATATTGTAAAATCGCAAGTATGCCTGTTCTTCTCGGACGGATACTACATGAGCAACGAGAACTTTGTATTGTTACTCATCCATTTGAACATGTTTCCTTAAATGATTCTTAATCGAATATGGATGATTTTTTAGACAAAAAGGAATAATTTGAATACAGGTAAAACGACACGCTCATCTTCTACCTCGTCTACGAAGTTGATCTCTGTAAAAATAACCATTTTTTTGTATTCTTACAGACTTTTATTTTGGAAAGAGACAGACCACAGAGTCGCCTCCTTTATGGCAGGACGACAATCATTGTGTCTCTCTGTCTAGAGTACAAAACGAAACTAAACATGCATAAAAGTCAAGCGCTGAAGATGTACAGGTGCGAGTATTTTTGTTTACCAAGTTTGTTGAGAATTATGACGAGGAAATAAAAAGCTACTCCTTGCATTCATACGCGTTTTATGACAAAGAGGCCACCTTCTTCAATAAGGCAGAGAGAGAGAGAAAGAGAGACCATAATACCATTAATCAGTGGGGTGCAAAATATTGATAGCATCATTTTGAAAAGTATTGCACATTTATTTGCCCTTCTTCATGTGTGCCCACATCCGTAAAAGGTGAAGAAGAGTACAAAAAGGTTGGACAAAAACACAATCGAATCTTATAAGATTATACGATCAATTGTAATTGTGTTCGCAGTTTTCCTGCTGCTCTGTTCTTAGGTGGGCTGTGCCCTCTTATTGTCAAAGAAAATGATCCAGATTTTTGGTTCCACACATTTGAAGAGTAGTATCTCTCTCAAAGCTCTGTTCTAATGCAAACGCTGTTTTTCTCGCGAACACATCTAATGCGCTTTGCAAGAGCTTACCAGAATTAGAATAATCAAAGGGTTTGTGCAAATAGTTTGCATAATAAGCAACGCAAAAAATTACATGTAGGGTTAACACAAGTCGCTTCTTGTTCAAAGGGAAAAATTTGTACAAACAATATACATTTAATGCATTAAATCCAGAGGATAATAGTACAGAAAAGTCATTTTCGCTCACCCCATCAACATCAGCGTGATAGCTGCATTTAATTTCTTACGAGGCTGCGGTGGTCTTTTCAGCCATCATGAAAATAGGCGTAGTTGAAACGTTAAAAAAATGAGCAACCTCAGAGAAGAAGTGGGAAAGAAAATCAAATGCAAAATACAATTGCCTTCCGTACTATTTTTTACCACTTTACAACTTTCCTTTCCATGAATAAGTGTAATTTACGAGGAACTCTAATTTATCGCACATCAATTTATTAATAGATTTTAGCTCCAAGGGATTGCTTTGACCAACAGGAATTAGCTCTCCGGACCTTGGCAATTGTTTGCGAGCTTCTCTGTGAGCAAATATAAAAGAAGGTAAACTGGCGTAACTGCTCATTTTTATGGAAGGTTTTGCGGAAAAGAGAGTTTGATTGTGGTTAATTTAGAAATGCTCGCATATGAACTCACGTCTTTACAGCGTTTATACTAGCGACTGCTGGATGATTTATGAGCAAAGTCCCATTGCTTTAAAAATCAATAAAGGAGCCACAAAGCTAGCATTGAAGTTAGTCAGTTCTTCGCAACCATTTTTACACATTTATTTCGTGTAGTTGTCTCCTCTGTGGGTTATTACACACGTATTTATCTTGCGCGAATCATTTCTACATTTTTATGTCAGAGAGAGTACTAACACGGCGGAGCATGTGTTCTAAAGTAATAAAAATGACCAAAGGGGGCAAATTTGATGGAAGGAATCGAAGGTTATCCTGATTGATTGATTTATTGATTATTTAGCCTACTCTTTTTTTGATAAATCCTCAAGCATTTCGTTTTCATAAGAGCATAATAATATTTCCCCTTGAGCTGAACACACGTCATCTCTTTATACACAATTCCTGTCATGAATTTTTTTTCTAGGGCATCTCAAAACACACGCGGTCTCACTGTGTCGCTGAGGTCGACTACAGCAGGATGTTGACTGGTTTAAATACTAGTAGTAAAGAGTTAAGCTTTGGTTTAAAGGGAAAACATTGTGAGCGAGATGCAGGTGGGTATAACACCTCTCTCCTGTTTCATTTGTAAAAAAGCAATAATGAAATGCTGCTACCATTGGATACCTATACGCACCCTTCTCAAAAAGAGAAGAATAAAAAATCAAGATCCATTTCACCTCTTCCCGTTTCTCCCTTTCTTGTCTCGAGGAGAGTCGTAATGTGTATAATATGCGTGCGGGGTTTATCAGATGGAGATAAGCTGAAATTGGAAATGGTTATGGTGCACCATACAGTATTTGTACGTCATTTCAAACCCACATATTCACTTGGACCGTAGGCTATCATATATTTTTTTCAAATCATTTATTTCATTTGTAAGTTATTAAATAGTTTGAACTTTGAAGGATGTTCCTCATTTGGAGATTGTAACAGCCATTTCCATTTGTTCACAGGATTGCGACGTCAAATAATTATATGATGTGCGTTGTGCGTGTGCATGCTCCAAAAAGGTGACAAATATGAGCATTGTGTGGCTCGCAGAGGCTGACACAAAAAAACGATAATGGGCTCTCTTCCCGTGGGCTATTTGGTTGCGGAGTCAGTTAAGGAACTCCAGAGATCACACAGATTGGTGTAAAGGTTGACCTGTGTAATTTGCATACATTACTCTCCTATACATATAGGCACACTTTCTCTCTATATTATCACTCATCAGATATTGCACAGCTGCATCAAAGTTATAATATCCCCTTCCTGGACCTACTCTGACGAGTGACACGGCAATCCCACAAGATTTTCAGCACATCCCGTTGTGAGCTCGAGTTGCTAATGAATTCACAAAAGGTCCGTTTCTACCATCAGTCGTCACTGACACACAACGGTAAGATCGAAATGAACCTTTTGTGCATATATCGATGCAATATCAGGCACTACAAGGAGGCATCACATTTCTAACAAAAGCGCAACGGTTGACGGAGTGACATGCGTGTGCTACCAGAGAATGACTTGAACAATGCAAGGCCACACTTAAAAGGCACTCTGCGTCTGCCTGTTCATATTTCTCATCAATTGATGGTCATCGAACGATCCCGACTGTACACAATTCTCTCTCTAAACATATATGAGCGGTGCGTAACAATTATTTATATATCAACGGAAGAATAGTGTTATGCATGCATCATTCATCATCATCATCATCCTCGCTTCACATCTGAATAATAATAATAATAATACGACAACATGCTTCCAAATATAATGTGGACGATGGTCTAGATAATATAGAGCACATTCTTTGCTGATGCAGCAGCAACAGTAGTACACGGCAGTGCACTATATATGTTATCCATGTGTGTGTACTTCCCTCGAGCCATGCCGGCCTTCAGACACATAATATATTTACTCTGTAAATTACATCCACCATGATCCACATATTGTTGACCGACTGCGAATTGTGAAGTGGGGGCTAGTATTATCATCATTATTACCAGCTATTACCCATTATTTTGATGTTATTGCTGGGCTCCTACATGATTGCATATTTAGATCATTGTTTGCATCGTCTCGATCACGTCGTCATACGGTCATCATGCACAAGGGATCTTCGGGCTCATCAGTTTGTGCTCTTAAACATGATGACGATAATACTATATATCCATTAATATGTACACTGACTATATTAATCTCGAAAAAATGTACACATATTCTATGAACTGACTCAATGCGCACACGTTCACGAGGAAAAGGAGCAGAGGAGAACTGAAAATAAAAGTTTACCTCAGCACATAATACGTGTGCCTTACACGCACAGAATTCGAGCACTGAACGTATACATGCACACCAGCATTCTTTATCATCCCCTTTCTGCACACTGTCAACGAGTTGCGTAACTTTTTCCTCTGAGGGTGAGCTCTCTGTGCTGAGACGACTGAGGAATGAGCTTGTCAAAACTGTGTTGCACAGAGAAAGCATTTTAACAGCCTCACACACACACCACACGTCATCTTATTACAGGCTTGTGCGCCCAACTTTACCTTGGCCGCTGCTCATAATAAACAACAGAGAGATATTATTATGCATTGTTACAATATTTTAATGTATGGTTGATTATAGCCATTAAAACATTAATTACCACCGACTGCACAAGTATATATATATAGGTATAGGTGGTATTAGAGGCTCCGTCGCAGGTGTGCATTAAAAAGTACATTTTGTGAACGAGTTAATTTTTTTGTAATTGTTGCTTGACTTTGTATTTTCAAAGGATTCGGCTAGTCAACAAAGAGAGAGAGAAGAGAAAAAAAACCAAGTTGAATGGAATATAATGAGGGAGATTTGACTAAAAATAATTTAGCAACAATTTTCGCCCAATTATTCTATGCTTTCTAATGCAAAAAAGTAAAAACACGGACAAGTGTGTGGAGGAGCCTGCACTCAGGCTCTTGTAGCGTTTACACGTTAACAATGACTATTAGCAGGACATAAAATAAAATAACTTAATATTGTTCATAAACAGGTTAAGGTTTTGAAGAAAGCCTTCGTTTTTCTCTGTTTGAGTAATGCCTCGCAGAAACATATTCTCTAGCATGGCAGAAAGGTCCCTGAGTTTATTAAGAAGAATATACTAGCTTTTTTCTCGAAAGGGGCCGCTAATGAAAACCTTTGCAGTCAGAGGAAAACGTGATGCGTGCGTGTTTTTCGAGTGTTTATATGCAAAAAGATGAACCAGTAACAGATGTAGGATGATAAAGGGATAAAGAAACCATACCATCACCACAATAATAAAACGACAAGAAGTGATTAATAAAAAGCACAGTTTTTTAGGCGTGGACATGTTGGACACAGTTTGAAAGGATTATATAAAGTTGTTTTCTTCCACTTTGTGGCATTCTTTTTCGAGAAAAAAAAGTATAACGAAATGATGTTGAGCATATTAAAAGGGTACACAACTGGTAACAACTGGTGTGGAAACTAGGAGTGAAAAATCTTTCGAGGAGTTACGGATGTTCTTTAAAAAAAACATGACAGAGTAATTGATTTTGCAATAAATATTAGTGTACATACATACATTCGATAATGTGGAAAGTGTGATGCGTAAACCTATGTAACGTGACTGTGCAAGTTTTTTTGTAAAAGAAGTAATGTCCTATGAGCATGAGCGGAAAAATTCCTTCAAGATATTATTATTATTGTGAAGAGGACCTTGAAATATGACTTGAGTAAACTTGATTTTTTCGTTTTTAGATGATTGCATCCAAATTACCGATTAAGACAATCTTTGAGATGCGGTCTCTATACTCAGCTAACCTATTTTAGACACATATAATTAATATGATTTTTTATTTTATTTGCAAACAGTCTGAAACGATGTATCGTCTTTGCGTTGTCGTGGCCAAGTAACGTTTTGTGGAGCGCTGTAAGCGGAAAAATTGAGAGAAAAGTGACATTTTACAAACCTTGATATCTTGGTGGAAAAAACAGAAATGAGATATTTGATTGGAATTAAGAGAAGCTTGGTGACTGACAAGTAATAGTTTTGTACATTTTTAAAAGCAGAATATTATGTAGTTCAACTGAGATCAGTATCAGTCCGTCGGAGATCAGAGGGTGTTGTTAGATGAGGCCCTAGAGGAAAGTAAACCAGATCTGTGTGTGTGATGAAGAGCATATGTGGCACTTTAAATACAATTTGCCTCTCCATAGATTATACAATGGTCTCTCAAAAAGGAGCGCAAATTTGCACCCCACATTTAGCAGATTGTGCAGAAAATGATCAAGGTGCATGTCGTGTACATATCAGAACAATTTGGACAACACCACACTTGCATTTCTGCATTTTTCACCTAGGAAAAAACAACTTTTGAGTTTTGTGGAAGGCTTTTTTGCAAGGCCTGTCAGGTTAACGTGCAGCAGATTTACCAATTTGAAAGCAATTGCATGAAATTATTTCACATTGGCTTACTCGATCAGAATACAAATCAACAATTGCTGGCACTCTAAGACATAAAAAACATTCCAATAATTATAGGACTGTTTTAAGTGAATAATGAATTAGCAATGGTCCTATAAATATACTGTTGGTTTCGAGTGGAATTTTTTTGACGCTGCTGGCAACAACTCCCTATTTAGTCCCAATCAGTGGTGCACGCATACATACTTATTGATGAAAAGAGGCTAGGAAAATAACAAGGGTTGCCAATGTCATAAGTTCAAATATCATATTATCATTACTGAGCAGGTAAACAGTCATTTTCTGCCAAGATGTTCGCTCTAGTTCATAAACAAGACGTGTCGGATACTCCTTTGGTGCCTGGAATTAAAAGTAGGGAGGTGGCTACATCCGCGTATTCGGAGACTATTCCGCATCACTAAAACAAATGTTTGAATTAATTAGCAATAAGAACGACCTTCAGGAATTTGTAGTGAGCTAAAACAAGATTTACTTTCTATTTTGACAAGCCTCACCAACAAAACACCGTCCTATTGATGCGAAAGTTGAGGTGGTGTTAACCTACCTTATTCATTGAAATTCCGAAAGGTGATTTACGTCCAACTATTACACCGGGGCACACACGCCGCTTCACCCGACAACAATGGTGAAGGGGTTACACCTATGCAAACGTCCCTTTCATCTTGCCCTCTTGTGTGTGCTCCATGTCTCGTAACGAAATCGCATTATTGATTCATGTTTACCACACATTGTATGCAACCTTCGTTTTTAAACTATTTCATCTACGGTTTTTTATTATTGCCATTGATTTTGTGTTGGTTGTGTGAAAAAGCCGACATCGGCGTAAACCAGCTCCTCTCGTCCATAATCATCATAATAGTACACTCAGTGCAGCGTGAGCTTGTTTTGGTGGAAAAAATGGACACTAATAATGGGACAAGTTCACTTCTTGTGAGATCTCTGTTAATATCCCTTGTACATGAAATTAACCATGACATTTAGTTAGGAACTTGTGTTCTCTCAAAAAGCTCATGACGAGGATGGTATTGTGAAGCTGAAGGACAGGAAAAAAAGGAGTTCAGAGGCGGACTTTCCAACGAAAAGTATTCCATAAAATAATACGATGGCAGATCTCCTCTTTCCTTGCTGTTGAACTGGTTGAGTTTCATTGAATTCGATTGTCACAAAGAGAGCAGAGTTGCATTGCGTTTCTCGAGTCCACTATGTGACAATGCAAACAGCGATATATGACAGTCGATGAAAATGAGCGAGCAGCTTTTGTCAAAGATCTGGTTCTACACAATTTTTGATTATCACTCTCCTCCTCGCTTTTGGACGACTTGTATCTCGAAAGGAATAAGGAAGATGCGTACAAAAAAGTGTACTCGTCTCATTATCATTGTAATACAATTGATCAACCACATTTTTTTCACATGTCCATTTTGTCGCTTACCTTTCTGAATCTGATACACATTTTTTTACCCTTCTTACTCAACACACTTGACCAGAGAGAGAGAGAGGACAATCTATGTGTGGTGCAGTTGCACTTTACGAAAGAATGGGCCATTATTTAAAGAAGGAAAGACAGGAGGAAATCATTTGTAAATCGAAGAAGCACACCAACGACGTTCTCTGGGAAAGATAACCACACGAGAACAACTTCTAAGTATGCTTGAGATGACAAGAGTCAGGATGTCTTTTAATGATGATGACGCTCTTGAAGATTAGAAAAAATGAAGAAGAGAAGAATATGCAGTACAGAAATTAGGCTTTGCTACATTTTCCTAAAATGCAGATCACACAGAATGAACAACGCAACGAGCATACAAGATCATTCGCATTGTTTCGTTGATGGTCATCCAACTTGCAAAGAATGCTGATGTGTGTGTGTGAGCCTCTTTCCCAATTCCAATGCTCATCAGAACAAACAAAACCAGCCACCCCTCACGTCGGATACACATCATAACAGGTAATTGTTGCGGCAGTCTCCTATAAAATTTGCCTGTTTAATGTTTCTGACGGTGGATCACGTGTCACCCTCATCTAATCATTTTTACGTCTTCCCGTCTCCCTCTCTTTTTAATATGCCTTGCCTCACTTCCACTTTTCAGCACTTGGCGTAATTATTGATTTCTAGTGGACTGAGCACGTCTCGCACTCGCTCGTCAAAGTGAATTAGGTGAGAGACGATTAAGTATTTTAGGGTGCGACGTCATCTTGCTTAAAAGCACTCGCTTTTCCTTCAATCCACCCGAAGATACATAATGATGGGAGATGGACTTCTGAAGCCACTTCCTATGATATGGGATTTCGTGTTGAACCTGTCGCGTGGTTTTATGTAACATGCAAGGACGCCGAGTATTTTGTCTTAGAACGGTGCAACTTTTTGGATTAACTATTTGCCACCATCACGATTACTAATAATGCTTGGGTCTCGCTACCTCTTTGCTAAAAACGTGTTCCGGAGAACCGTAGCTTGTGTGCAAAAAATGAGTCTACTGCTGATACATCGTTTCAGCATTATATACCATTGAGACTCAAGGTACTAGTGCAATCATAACCGTCCGTCCGCTTACATTTTTACGTATGCTGTCCGTAATCCGTATCAAACGTAAAAAGTTTACCTGTAGAAGACATTGAGATCTAGATTTATAAGACTACGGGGCTCTAATTTTTCAATGGCCTTTTCGGGTGTCAGGCGTCGAAATTCAGGGTTCCGAGTTCAGTAGTTGCGATATCGGTGTACTCCGGTACTTTACGCCAGGAGCTTGCTTCTATGGTTAGTCTTCTGGCATTTCATGTCCCTGAATACTTAAAAAATCTCTTATCGCTTTTGCAAGTTTCACAAGTAGCTTTTATGTGTTCACGTTGGCAATGTGCTTTGTCAGCTTGTCTGGTTTGTTTTTGTTAATGCAAATTCATCGCGAAAGAAAATCTCGCAATGACTTGTTCCAAAGCTTCCATAGCTGCTGTAAATCTAAATTTTGAATCAGAATTTAAACTATTGTTTTAGTAAATTTACTCATTAAAAATATCCTAAACACCAAAATCGCTACTCCTAGCCTCAGACAGAAATTTTATTGTGGTAAAAAATCGACGTAACATGCTGGCAAGCACACTCGTGAATGTCTCTTGTCGATTGTGGAATGTGCGTCGTTGTTTTACCGGCTTGGCTGATGATTCCTTTTTCTGAGCTCACCAGTTTCACCTGAACCCTCTCATCTCTTCGCGTCTTCTGTCAGCACAATAGAGACAATCTTTCCAATCTCCTCTTATCACAACCACACCATAAACCTATGCAAATCAAAAGGAAAATTGTACACGATCTCCAGAGTGACATTTAGAGAGCGAGAAAAAGAGCGGAGACGTCGTGCACTCTTCAATTTTATTTACCTTTGTAAATTTTTATAGCTAAATGAGTTTACCCACTTGGTCGCTCAAGTCTGAGCGCATAAGTTGTGGTATTTATTCAAATGAGGAGACAGTTTGAAGACGAAGATGTTGAAGACACTGTGCAATCCAATGGCATGTGGAAAGATGTGTGTGTGTGCAACAGTTACGTCAACAATCTCATCTCATTTCACACATAGTTTTATGCACACAGTGTACGACATGTCCCGCAGAATATTTTTGATCCATTCGAACCAAATCGAGAGAGTAATTACTCTTCCAAATAAAATTTACTTTGTGTGATGCACTCGTTTGTTGCACTTCACCTGCAACCATTCGAACACCAACAAGGATTTTGCAAATGTGCACAAACCAACCACTAATGCGCATTCTCTGGTAAACGTGCAGGTTACATGGCAAGAGGCCAACAAGAAAAAAAATTGGACGAAAATGTTGACGAATCGTTTGACTTGGAGTTGCTTCCTTATTTTAGAATTGTCCTACTTCAACTACTTATTTGGAATATTAAAGACTCAATCCCATCAAAGTGATGGTGTGGAGTGGTATGCATGTGGAGAGATGCGATCCACAAAAAAACTATTACCTCTTTTATCGGATATATTTCAAATGTGATACAGATCACTTGAGCGTAAATATGTAGGCAACTATGTAATATTTTATGTTTTGTCGATCATCTTTCAATGCATTTAATGGGACAGGGGAGAATAAGAGAGAGCGACAAAATATGGGTAACCGGTTACATTTTTTTTCTTGTTCAGCAGCATACAGAGGAAAACGTGTTATCTATTCCATACCTCCACACAGTCCCATTAAGCATGACAAAATTGCAGTTTTCAAAACCCTGCAAATCGTCCGCCTCATATTATGCTGAGTGGTGTGGATGTGTATGCACCTCTTTAAATGCATCAACAATTAGCAGAGGTGATATACTAATGTTAACAACAATCAGTGAACGACAAAAAAAATCAGTTAGCACACAACAAACTCTCCTTCGAGCGACTACACATATTATTACATATTTTTTTAAATTGCTGAGGAGTACAAATTGTAAGGTAACTATAAAGTAATCAGAACACATATGGATTGCAAAGCTATATAATATGTGAGAGTATAGGGTCTCGTCTAATTTAGACCCTTGATTGTGATTGTGCATGTCAACAAGTTATTCAGAAGGTGCAATATTATGCACTTGCATTTATTATCTCATACTTTCATTATTCACACCACTGAAATTTATGCTGATCTCTTTCGTCAAGATTGCTTTACATGATGCATGATATTCCAGTTTCACCGACATGCAATCATAAGTTACGTACTTTTTCTTGTATAGGCAACCCCAAGCAAATGACTGCAATGCGTCATGTTCCTTGGTCTCTTAATGTGCTAGTTAGCTCGCCATTTATTAATTTTCAATTTGACAGCTCATTTATAAATTACCTGCCGTATTTTATTTTGTACTGAGAAGGCTTCTTAAAAACACACAGTGGCAATGTTAATGTACAGATTGCAGCCACAGTTTTTGTGCGAATATCTCAAACAAAATATAAAAAATTGTCGGTAAACTGCATCGTTTGCATCGAAAGCCTCTGTGGAATGCCAGCTACAATTTTGTTGAGTATAAAACTAGATCAAATGAAAGGCAATGTCAATCTTAATTGATTGACAGACAAATTACAATAGTTTGATACTGTATTTGTCAGTAAATGCTTCTCGAAAATATGCAGCGGAATCAAAAACATTTGAAAAGCACCTTATGGTCATTTTTTAACAGTTGGACGGTGGAAGCGATATAATATTGTGCACTTTAGTGTTTTTTTATAAAGCCCTGTCGCGGTTCTTGGAGTTCGTAATTCCAATAATTTGCCTTCGCCATATTGGTACACAAACGCACTTTCTGAAGACAGGAGTTTCACTGGAAATCGACATTTGATCTACTTTTATTTCAATGTCTCATAATAATTATATACCTTCAATTTATTCGAGGCCACTCAAAGTAAAGTGCTAATCATTTTATTAGCCCTGTACAAACTAACCGAAAGATTATGTATGACTTGATCACTCTGGTATACTCTGGTATTTTTCCGCCAACTTTACGACGACACCATTGTAAATTTTCAGGCAATGAATGGTAGTCGCATTTTAAATGGCTCAAAGGTAAACAATTCCGCGAGCGAGATGCTCTGCATCTTAAAAAAACAACTCGGACTCGACTCTCAGCGTTTGTCATTTGCATTTCAAAACGCTCACGAAAAGTGTTTGGATAAATTGGCATGAAGCCTCGTTATAAAGTCTGTGTGTGCTCCTTCATATATCATTCTGTAAACGACGGCTCACCGCGCGTTTAGTCTTTGACGCGTTCAATCTTGCGGAGGAATGGTCATCAATATCTGAAAAAGAGCTTCACATTCTTCGCATCCACAAGAGTGCAACTCCGAGCAAAAGACGACGCGCAACAATCGTTCAATTGTCAAGCTGCTGTGTTGTAATTTTTCTTGTGTGCTGCTCTTGTTGTGCATCCACACAACAACCACTTACTCTTGTACACTCTCCTCCATCATCGGTTTATTGCTCAATGAACAATCCATCCTCTCTCTCTCTCTCTCTCTTAGTGTACGTATCCCTATCTGCCTGCCTTCAGACAGAAAATAATATTCATTTTTTCGCTCTTTATCTTCATTATAAACTTGCACTATTTACACTGAGAGCTCATTTTTTGTCCCACTCATAAATATCGAAGGGAGCAGAAAAAAATACGATTTCATCCAACCTATTCATTCACACAGGGTTTGAAGGAATACATAAAAACGCTCAAAGGCGAATCATTCACTTATTGCTTTCATGATAATGATAACCATTTATTTCATGTTCATCGTTATGTTCCTCAGCAGAAAACAGCTAGAGTTGACTTTGCTCACACTCGCACCATGTCCGCGCGCCGAGCTCTGACAACTTATGTATTTGCATGTACACGCAATATATTTCCTCTTTTGCAATAGACCATTGGCAGGGCCACGTTCGTATCATGATGATTGTCATGGCTCTTTGCTTTATATTCTATTAGTTTTTTTTCGCTTGTGTGGCACAGGTCAAATTATGAGTGGCTAGGCCTAGTGTCATGCCACACTGAAATAAAGATGATCGTATTTGACAAGAGGAAATGGAAGATGTCAATAAAGCCTGAAAGCATGGATATTTTTTAAAAGTTTATGCCTCCCTTTTGCCCTCGTAGCTCCGTTATAATTTTTCCTCCACATTCTGTGTACGCAATGGGAAAAAACGAGCTTTTTGTGAGGAGAGATAAAGTAGAAATCGTGTGGAGCAATCTTGAAACGCTGTTATAGTCGTCGTGGCTTGTCACGCAGACGTATTTTGTAGTTCCTTAGAGAACAAGCGTGCTGCTGGTACTACTGCGTACCACAAGGATTTTGTCCTCTTATCATGGAGGGTACTTGTAAATTTAGCTCGCTCGTGCAACACCACAAAAATTCATGGCTTGACATTGAATCATGGAAACCTTTGATTGATAATCATTCACCTGTAGATTACACAGTCTTGAGCATATACTCTCATGATGAGCGTGAAAATTCATTTGACTCAGTTCATTTGTTTTGACCTATGCAGTGCTTTCGTAATGACGAATTGAGAAGTTATCGTGTCCAAGGAAAATTGAAAAGAATCGTAACAATAATTCTTGGCTTTCATTCACTATTTTCGAATTGTTCTCTATCTGCACACGAGTTGATGAGAGAGACGAGGCAGTACTGTTAATGAGATTTGTGTGAGTCGTGCCTTGTCTTTTTTGCTGAAGTCTCTCAAAGTAAAGTAAAATTTTTGCCAAGTGTAATCCTCTTGTAGGAAATGAATATTGAAAAGGTTCGAGATGTCACATCATGTCAGACTTACCGAATGATGCAGCTAGTGTTAGGATGCACACGTATGAAGTCATGCTGTGAGGAAGGTCTTATACAATTTTGCCCGAAAAAAGTGTGAGCGAGTTACGTAAAATGTCTGAGAATGCGAGACGAGTAAAAAAAGGACAAAAGCGCGGTTACCAGCAGAGTCGCGTATAGACATTCTGTGAACAAGGTAAAATTGCAAAGTATCAACATCATCAATAAGTACTGACAATTAGTGTACAGGGGAGGAAAACAATGAGCGTCATCGTGAACGGTATCATTATCATTCTGGTTTTGCGCAGAGACGAGGGAAAATAAAAAAGCTGAAACACTGAAAAGCGAAAACGCATTATTACAACACCACAACAGCAGAACAAGCCCACGAGGCAGGTTTTTTTTTTGTCGTTGTCTTTTACATTCTTCTTTTTCATTCTTTCTCAGTTGCACACTATCTCTCTCGCCTGAGATTTGCATAAAATTTTCATAAAGCAAAAATTGGTGAAATTTAGAGTTTTATGAGGGTAGCACGGCTGATTGCTTTATTTATCAAAAGACTGAGAGACGAATTATAAACGCTTTGAATTCACCTGAAACTATGAATCATTAAACTGAGTTATTGTTCAATTGGAGGTTCCCTTCATTAAATTCTTCATACATAATATATAGTGCATAAAATGTATGATCGATGGAGGAGATTTGTGAGACAACAACCAATTGTCGATACAATTACCAAACGGAATACATTACCGCAAAAAGGATGTTGTTTGTGCTCAACGCAAAGAAAGAGCGAGGACTGTGTTAACTCCACTCAAAATGTTTTACATTATCGAACAGACCACAACATGAAATTGCAAACTTGTTAATTTTCCAAAATAACCGTTTCTAATCAATTCCTCAGGAATTCTCATTATGGTATGGAAATTTCGTGGTTTCATTTAGGAAAATAACATAAACTCACTTTACACTCACAATAATTTCTGTGTCCTCAGAAATTGCCATTTTTGTATAACTCCATCAATTCAAGAGGAAAAATTAAATAGCCATAATACAATTTAGATACATATTAAAAAGTTTGAGATTCTCATAAAATACAAATTATCACAGCATTTGCCAACTCAATCAGTGCACGTCGTCGCAAAAATTTATATCCTTCATCGAGTGAAGCAACCCTCAGGAGAGGAAGTGCTTACTCCCTTTACTTTACAAGCCCGATTTTTCACCCTGAAATGCACGTGTGTTTGTGACAACTGATTGAGAGAGAGAGTGAATTCTCTTTGTTGTTTTTTGGTGATTGGTACGTCTTCCCGTCCATCATGAATTGATTGAATTATTAATGACAGAACATAATGATGCCATATACAGTTAGCGCAAACCGATCAATAAATACTTCGAGCTTTTGGAGTGCGCAATAACTGTCCTCATGATGAGAACAAGATTGCATTTTTTTCAACACAGAAAAACTCCTTCGCGCCTTCTAATCTGTGAAAGTCTAATATGAAATCATTTACGAACGACATCTTCGTCAGTGTGTCACAACGAGGCAAACAATTTTTGTCTTTGCGAACATGGTGATGTGTGCACGCACGGTCGTAAATTCAATGAAAAAGTCCTTTCATGAGGAAACCAGTGTGTCAAAACAGGAGCAGAGTGCAACTCTTACCCCCACCAATGCAATCCAGCTATGCAAATGAGAAATGCAGTTGATTGCAGTTTGTCATCGTGTAGGCATGCCAGTCGATGATTACAAGGAGACAGTTTTTTTAGTGAAATCGCGCATCACTTCTGTCGCCAGTGGTGAGCTTACAAATAGCAACAAACTTTGTCAACATCGACCCAATCGGATTCCTGGTAAATTGGCAGGTTATCGACGATTGTGCAAAGAGGTGAGAGAGTGTAGGAATTCCTTGCGCCGCGCAATTGACAGTCTCTTGACATTTATTGCAAGAAAACACGAAGACATAAAAACAGAGCCAAAAATACCCTCAATCTCCTGCACCCTTTCCTCATCACTATCGCGATACTAATGATGATGATGATCTAATAAGAAATCGAACAAAGGAGCTAAAAAGTTATGGCTCTTCGCTAATCTACTGTCAACTCCATTCTACGTTTTACATACGCACACATCACCTATTGCCACCTCTCTGAGGATTGCGCGTTTGTTTTTGGTTCAGACATAATTTATGATTTTATATTTAGAATAGTGACAGCTCTTCTCAACATTATCAACACTTATCGACATAATATCTGGTTTGGCATGTATATCCTCCTCCTCCTCCTCATCAACACCATCATCAGATCATCACCATCATTCCTTCGCATTAGATTATCATTTGCAATCACACGGAAGAGCGAGAACCAGATGGATGGTGGATCGATGGATGAAATGAATGTCGACTCTCTGATGATGATGCGGTGCGTCGTCAGCTTACTCTGAGTCTTTGAGACGTTTGGGGTTAGCAAATCTACAAATTACTCGTTCCCATTGCATTGCTCAGCGATTGATGTTTGTTTTTATAGGAAAAATATATAATATGATTTTTGCAACTTGCCAAACTTGATTCTCAAAAAAATCTTCACAGCAAAACTTGTGTGGATCTCTCTCAATCTCATCTTTTTTATATCCTAAGTTGTTGTGTGTTAACAGCGAGAGAGAGAGAGAGAGAGAGAGAGACGCATTTATGTACTCTGATCCATTTTTGTCATTCCAAGTTGATCAAGGTAAATAATCAGATGAATAATATTAGGTATGCACATGGTTGAGACATATCACCGAAACTCTACCACCGCATCTCTACGATTAGAGAGAAGTGGTGGTTATGACTACCTTGTCGTTACGTTATGGCTCGTCGAGCCTCTCATCATCACCACTCTACACCATCCTCATTGCACATCTGCCTGTGCTCCATTTTTTTTCATTTCGTCTCCCTGCTGCAAAAGTTGACATGAATATCTTGAAGCCATCGATCGAGAGACGGAGAATCAGAAAATTGTCCATTCTCCGACTCTGGCTGCGTACAAGAATAATAATCTCTCTCACTGGTATTATATCACCATTTTCTGTCTCGTCATGAAAACAGGAGCTAACAAGAAAAACAAGAGGGAAAGATGATTAGATAAGAATATTACCAGCTCCTTGTTATAATCGAATCTCGCCTTGTGTCTGTCCTGATTATGATTATAGTTTTTGCGAACGAGAGTTGCCTACACTTGTGCTACTGAGTTCGGGAAATGCCATTTTCCTCAAAAAGGTTGCCAAAGGAATAAATGAGTTAGTGATCAGTTTTTTTTCCTGACTCAACCTTTTCTTCTCTGACTTCTTTTGCTCTCGATACGGTTGAGGTGAGGATTATTTGGTTAGTTCCACACTGGAGCAAATAAAAGTGCTACACAGACGAGCCACAGGTAGTAATCGTCATTTCGACTGCAACCTTGCTCTCCTAGACACTTCACCATGCAATTATTCATCATTTATTAAATATTTGATGCGTATTATATGAGCGTGTAACGAGTCACGGTGATGGAGTAATGAAGTTTTGATGTGAAAATCACACAATATTATCTATCAAAAAATCGTACACAGCGCATCTCTCTCGCTGATCTTGGACTACTGATCAAAAGAGGAACTTGTTTTCTGGTTTGTTGTTAGAGTCGCTCGTTTTTGTGCAAATCTGCTCAGGTAGGTTGGTGGCGCACTCCTTAATGCGATTTCTGGAAATGGCAAATGGTCTTCATTGTCATCAGCTTCTCCATCCCTAAGCTAACAGCAGCATTAGGGGGCAGAGGTGAAGGAGCAGTGTGGATTCTGTATGGGATGAAAAAAGCGAGTCTTTTCTAGTTTTGGGCAAGGCGCAGCTACAAAAAAAAAGTTATTAGGAAGTAAGATTCTCATCCAGTTTGTGTATATCCATTCCAGTTGAGGTGTTGCGCCGTTGTTGAGTCGTGGAGTTGTAATTTAGAATCCAATGAAATATGACATGTACACGTAGGCACAAAATGAACTCAGCACCACCATTAATGATGACCACTACCATGAGTACTGTATTCCTCTAGTTTCCATTGAACTCGTCAAGTACGTTCGGACCAATTACAGGAATGTGGTGTATTTTCTTACTGTTTCACGATACTGAAGAGGAGGAGGCATACACAGGTGCATTCCATTCAAAATTATTTGCAATTAGAGGCGAAATAAATTTTTCCCTGATTTTTTTCTTCTTCAAAAGACATACCCACTCCTTAAACACTAGAGGTGGGATATACACCAGTTTATGCAAATATAAGCAGCTATCCTTTTTTGTAGGGAAATTTGAGGGAATAAATATGCCAAATTAAGTAATTGAATCTAGATCAAGATCTTTTCCCCGTCGTAAGTGATATCATCAGAAGGAATCTCAACGGTCTAATTAGGTACGTACTTGATAATAGAATGGTTAATTTATTTCGTTTCACTTCATTGAAATCGTGCGTTTAATGGACCATTGCAAGGGAATAAACTGCGGTGAGAAATTAGAACTAAAAACCAACAGCCAAGCGGCAAAAGCGACATGAATGTGCAAAAATGAATGGAATGGAAACTAATGGTACTCAAAATATTGTAATTGTTTTCTCGCAAAACCAGAGAAGAAATACACATTTTTTGCTCACAATCAGATTAAAGATTTGGAATTTTCGTCTGTAGAGATTATGAATTTAGTAAAACTGATTTACAAATACAAGCTCTGATTTAATTTCCACTACAGCAAATGGATGAGCATAAAGAAAGTCTTCGCTTATCAGCTTCTCCCTCTTCTTCAGATAATCTTGTGATTTTGAGTTGTTGTGTATGAGGTATGTGCTACTCGCAGGGAAACTTGTCCTGTTTTCTGCAATATTTTATGACAATAAAAAACCAAACTTCACGATTACCCACGCCTCTCTGTTTGCTCTCACTTTAATTGAGAATGTGGTGACCGAGCCTTTATCCATGCAGCAATAAACTGGATTCGAGGAGGACCTCTGCTCTTTTCAATTTGAGGGAGAAAAAAATAAATCTCCACCAGTTTGAGAGAATTCACGAGCGGTAGAGTGTGATTATTCATTTTCACTCAAGTTAAAATGCGAACGTGTATTGGAGTGGACATTTCATGAAACGAATATTTCATGGCATGCAAGTATCCTTGTTCAAAATTCAAAACCATCCTCATCCTTACGTATAATCGACGCGTCTCTCTTAATCGTTTTTTCTTGACAAAAAACAGAATCAAACTTGTAGAGCAGTCCGTTTTAAGTAATCTTTATATATTTTCCATGACAAACACAATGTAGATACACGCTTGCACCCTTATACGGTAATAAAAGACCCTTGTTAGCTAGTCCTCTTTCTCGGAGAGAAGTTTCTGTTTTTGGCGACAGAGGAAAAACCACGAGAAGTTTCGATTTTATGGTGAGATTTTGTACTCTTAAAGAAGATCATCCCTCCAAATCTTGATTCAGATTGAGCAGTTCACCCTTTTGATATTCAGGTTTCACCTGTTCCCTTTGCTGTAAGGAAAAACTCGGTTATAAAACAGAGATGAATGAGGTGATAGCGGATTCGCAGAGGTTGCATTTTCCTCCACAGTTCTCTGGTGTGAAACATCTGGTGAGGAGAATAATTTAGGGTTATATTTGGTCCAAACTGACAAAACTGATGATGATGACAACTTATGTGCCACATTAGCGTGATTGCACATGGAACTCTTTAGAAGCAGTGTGTAGCGTACATATATTACGCTCTCGCAGCATCACTCCGTCGCAGACGTGATACTGCACTTTTGCAGTCATAACAGTCGTCCCTCATCGTCTTCGTTTGGATTGTTTACACAAGTTTTAATAGATTACGCTTCGATATTGTAATATTTTTGTGAATGTGCTCTCCTCTCTCAGTTAGTGAGGGAATGTGTGTGGAAGAACCAGTTTTGCATTTGCACGTAATAAAATAACTAACAATGCAGACTTTTTCATCTTATTTTCTTTCTTGACTCGCTCTATAACATTATCAAGCAAAACTCGGAGAATACAGGGGAAGAATACAATGCCTGTATGTATACTTAATATGTTGCAAATATATATATTTTATGTATAGAAGTATATGGATATTTAATCACACGTTGTGTTCCCTTGTGTTGTATGTGACGATGACGCTTTTCTTGTGTTATATGAATCAACTTCGTTTTTTAATATGGATATAGTGTTTTTTTGCTGATTTCGCAGTGAGGAGCTATTTGGAAGTTGTCGCTCAGCAGGTAGGAATTTACATCAGCACTTAAAAACCCTAGCCCAACTTACACGGAGACAAACTCAGCGAGAGACAGGCTAGCTAAACGCAGAGCAATAACGTATATTAGTAATGTGTGAATACGCACAGAAAATGGAAAGAGCTGCTAAAAAATGAGCTACATTGTAAATGGACACGTTCACTGTCACACTATCCATTTAATAATGGATTCACTACAAACACATCTCCCTCTTTCATACCAGGGAAAAATGTGTACTTTACGAATTTGGATTGAAGCAGATTTTATGCTTTGTTAAAATACTCCACACATTCTGGCATCACTTTGTGGTTATGTTGTGTACAAGACAATTTCTCCTATCATAATTGTCATTGCTCCAAAAGAAGCTGCTCTATTTTTGCCCAGAAATTAGCAGACTCAATACAAATAAATGTATAAAAGACAACGGAGTCAAAATGGAAGAATTGAGATAATTCCCAATTACTCTTAGAGTATCATAATATTCTCGTAAATTACTATTTTCAACCATTTTACCTTTATGCAAGCGAAAAAATAAAAAGCTTATTTACTGGCGTTACTACTTCAAATGACTAAATTGAAGTCTCCATTGCAAGTTTTACTCTCGCACTTTATACACATTTGGCATTGTTCTACCACCAGTCAAACGCTTACTGTGGTCTCCCAATTTTTTGCAGTGCCGCAGACGACAATGGTTTTACAGGTAAAAAAACATGTATTGCAAATTTCTTGAGCTGAGAGAAGAGACAACATGTGGTTTTATAGTTTATTGCTTTAAGACCAGGACACACCAAATATTGTTATGTGGAGCGCATTCCAAGAGATTCCAATGGGAGCATAAATCATGATTTATGAGTGAGGTGTATGACCATTTGTTTGAAGGAATAATTAAAGCAAAACCGACACTCACAGTAGTAATGTGTGACTATTATTGTGCGACTGTTCGTTCTCCTCGTAAAAAAAGCCGAGCAACCAGCATGAGCATGTGTCATAGTCATATACAAAAATGAGCACGATCAAAGAAGACGTAGCTCTTTGGTCGAGAAAATCCGCTCTTCATTTCATCGAACCAAAAAAAAATGTTTGCATAAATATGTATGAGATATCTATAGATGGGTGTATGTATAATATATAAACATAGATTTGTATTAGCATGCATCTTATAATATTTGCATTCCATTGCCAAAGGTGGTACAATAATATGCAAAACAGTGCTCAAGACGGTGCACCAGCTTCTCTCTCGTGTAATAATGTAACCCAATTTTTTTCTGTTAAAAATGTATACTTTTTTCACCCTTTGATATAACTGCACTCCGACACCTGCAAGTTAATCTTTTATATAACGTCTTTTATATGCAGGTAATATATATAAATGACCACATGTATTTTTTTGCTCAGAATCTGATTTGTTTTGGGACTTGCTCTTATAATTTATATATTGTCCGAATTTCAAAGGAATATTATTTCCTTCCGCTCAGGTGGCAAACACTCATTGTGGCGAATGTACATAGAAGCAGCGTGAGTTCGATTTTATAGCTGAATTGTTTAAAATGACTTATTTCAACGCGGTAGGTTGTATCATAATCAATCACTGGTGTGAAGGCTCCTTTTAATCTGTACTAATTGCATTCCCTGTGTGTGTGAGCCGATGTAAAGCGGAAAACAATTAAACACTTTCCAATACAAATTGGCGCTTCGTAAAGCGCCAACAAAGATTTTTACGTAAGCGTCAACTGAAACAGTTCTCATTACAACTAAAGCGATGCTCTGTTCAGAAATAATTTTTTTGAGGCGAAAGTGAAACACTCGGAATTAAATCGCCGATGTTCACGGAAACGGCAGCAAGAAGACGCTACAGAATTTGTAATTTGTCTTCGTGGGTATGCTGAGTGCACATTGTACGCACATTTTTGAGAGGAGTGCTGGTACAATATTAAACAATTGATTACATCGAGTCATCACGTGAAAAAGGATTTCATTAACGCAAGAAACCACGAAGAACAAAACCCTTATTCGTGGAAATATGAGTTGCAGAAAGTCTTTTTTTTGTTGTGTGCTCCCCCTAAAATATGCAACCTCACAAAAGACAAATTTTTTTCCTCTTTTTGCTCCTCTCTCAACGTTTATGTTTGCACCACATAATATGAGTACCTTGACTTGTGTATTACAAAGCATTTTTCCGACGGACTCATTTCACGAGTGGCTCTTCTAAGGGAATTTTTGTGCACAAAGCGATCTCAACAATATCATACTACACACAGAGCGGCTTTTCTCTTTCAACGCATGCTACTCATCCATGGCGAATCCCAGTTTTTGTATTGTGTTCCTCTTTTGCACTCATTTATTTATCTGTGGAAAATGTGAAGACTTTGTGTGCGCACATTGTACTGAGAGAGCCCATGATTTTTTTGCCGAAGGTTACACTCACTTAAAAAATTGTGAGTCTACCACTGACTCACTCTCAATAATACCCTACAAAATGGAGCATTTTGGTGAGTCCGTTGAATTTGGAAGAATATCCACTCAACTCTTAAGTACACGTAATAACATTATTACGACAAGAAGTGAATCAAGCTATTAGGTCTAGGTCATAAATTCTTGAAAAATTATTCGTATTATGTATCTTTTTATTTCAAATTGTAGCAAGTTGAGAGAGAGAGAGCTTGAAGGAATGTGTGTGTACGTACGCTTTTTGAAACTTGAGCTCATCCACAAAAATGCATTATGTGCACTTCAATTTTCTTCTCCATTTTTATTACAAACATTAACTTCTCAGAGGCATGGTCAGAGATGATGATGCGTACGAGAGGAGACTGCATGTCGTAAATAAATATATGCTCTGTGTTTGCAACTTGCAATTTTCATCAAAACCATTCAGAAATGTTGAATGGCATTATTTGATTACATCGCTTTATTCGCAATGTCATGTGTGGTGCACGTGACCAATCCATTTTCTCTTCAAAAATATAGCCAGCAATGAGTCCGTTTTACCAACTGAATCAACCCATTTTCGTGTGGACAATAGTTGAAATGTTGTACACAGCAAACTTTTCAGCAATAGAGTCAAAAAAGACCAGTAATTAACTTGACAGTAGTTTATTTAGTTCTGGAATTTGATTGCATTCACATACTCCGGTTATTGGACCAATGCCCAATATTGAACTGGAAGCTGAATAAATACAAGAAGACAGTCTCATGGTACTCGCGGAAAGTGAACCTTGACCACATTCTGTATTGATTTACAAGCGCTGGAACTGATATGAGTGAAATCATGTCTTCATTTTCATTCATCTACTCAGAACAGGAATTTCTGAATATCGACAGAATTCCTATGAATATGCGCGAGAAAAGTAGCTACCCTCCCATTTCGATACTCTCATAAAGTTGCAAATTACATGATAAGTCGTAATTGAAAAGCTTTGATTAACATCTCCGAAATTCAGCAGCGTTCTTTTAATTCTCAACATATCCTTTGAACCGCTCTCATATCCTCTTCTGATCTCTTACAAGCTCTTAGTGTGCACGGAACTATGCCTTTATTTTATGCTTCTATATACTCTCTATGCAGAAGACTCTTTTCACAAGTAATTGATCATGAAAATGATTACCTATTACATTCAACAACCTCACATTACGTTTCATCAGACATGAACAAACGGGCTAATCAAGCGGAGGAAAAGCGGAGAGATGACCACCACTGAAGACACGCATATATGCATGTAAAAAAGTGAGTCGTGAAGCAGAGCGAAAAGGATGACTGCAAACTCACTCATTCACTAATCAAAAGGATCACCTACAAAGCCTCGGCAACCGTGAGAGGAGGACGTTTATCTGCTCCTCTTGCGTTCATATCATCTACTCTCATCATCTCTGTCTGACAATCACGGACTTTTCTTCTAATCTCCCTCATCTTCCGTAGCTACCTGTACACAGAGTAATGACTCACATTTTGGATAAGTATTAAAGACGCCTTGCTTTCTTTCACGAATACCATCACTTTGTTTATGCGCATAAGATATACTAGTTTTAAGGAAAGCTGTAATTTCCGTATAATTCTCTCGCGTTCTACTACCCCACCACGCTTAATTCAAAGTTGTAAGCAATAAGTCAAAAAGAACGACTCCTTCTCATTGACATGTCAATTTCCCAAAAATTACAATGGAATTCAATGTTGTTGAGAGTAGGCACATTTCAAATCTACTTCTAATACGACAACACCTTTGTGAGTCGAGGCATCTAATTAAGTTATCAATTGTGCCTTAATTTGTGTAAAACACAACCACTTAGTCTGGGATTGAGGAGAAGGACAGGAGGACGATTAGGCATTACCAGGAACTACTCGAACACAACAGCTTGTGATCGTGATGATAGAGTAAACACAGAGAGATCTCTTTCCTTACACAAACATCCCTGTAGTAGATTCTGTAACAGACCTGCATTTTAAGTGGAACTCTTGGTTTTACCACTCCGCTCCTGCTTTAACGTCGTGGTGTGTGGAAAGGCATGAATTTCTAGCACGAAACCGCTTATTGAGCTAATAGTTACTTTCGATGTTTCAAGTCGATTCTAAAAGACATGTATTGAATAAGTGGAAAGGACGAGTCATCACGGAATCCTAATCAGTCGTTTGTATCAGATCGAAAAGTGCCTGATTCAGGGAAATGGCAGCTTGGAGTGAGAGTAGTAATTTGACAAATCTTTCAGAAAGGCAAACAGCTACACATCCCTCAATTAAACTAAGGCAAGAGTACAAACACTCTGAAATCCTTGACGGGACAGACAAAATAAAGGAAAATCCTAAAGATTATGACTGTGAAGAAGACAATACACGGAAAGTACGCACAACAAATCCTCTGCGAATATGTGGAGAAAAGGTCACAAGATCTTGGCAAACTGCCTGTCTATTCTTTGCGGACGAGGATTCTACAGAGCGAACTCATTTGCTTCATTTGATTCCACTCTTCTCACCCCTTCTCGTGATTGTATTCGTCTAGGTTTTCTTATTTCTCATTTTCGTTGTGAGCGACAGTGTGTGATGGATGACACGGATAGTGGGCTAATTATATTCGTAAACGTTTCGCTCAACTCATTAGCCTTGTACTTACAGACAATTTTTTAATATTTGCTTTAGCACATTAGGGGAGTACTTACTTATGCAAATGTGAACACAATTATGTGCTCACATATGTAACACATGTACACGCATCTCTTCAGGCTGTTTCTCTCGCACATTGGCAAATGATACAATTATTATAGCATGCATCAAATGGTCGTAATAATGTAGGTGATTGCCTCTAGTACACAATCAGACTAACAGATTTTATGCGACTTTGGTGATGAGAGAGAGGGGGGAGAGAGCGAGTTTTTTCTCTCTCGATGGATATATAATATATTATTCTCATTCGTCTTCTTTTCGTCTCGCAAATAAAATGTTTGTTTGTCAATATTACTCCTGACTTGAACCGCTGACAGTTGATTACAGAGCAGGGACTCGTGAAGTAATTGTATGAATCACTTGTGTAAATACATATCTCCGCTGCTCCAACTAACAACGTAGAACGTTCAACCAGAAACAAAAAAAAATCCTTAGCCCCTTGGGATCTATTTTCATGGATTTGTTTAGTCAATTCATTCGTTTTTTATCCCTCTCTCTCTTTCTCGTTTCCCTTAACGTTTTATACGACTAGGCTATAAAATTTTAACACATTATTTAGATGTTTAAAAAATATTTCTCCTAAGTGAGGACATGAGCGTCGTCTTGTAAATATTGTGGAGAGATTGTGTGAGATGAGCAAAGGATTGGATTGCCGTAGGATGATTCGCGCAGATTGCTTTATGATCATAACTTACATTTCCACATTGTTCCCTGCTTTGAGTGGATACACGCCGAGGCGATAGAGATACGTTGAGGTGCATGTATCTCTAAATACCTTTCAATCATATTATTGAGTCATTTAGCAGTACAAATGTGGCGAGTGTACGGTTTTTGTCTCCTTTCGATTGCAAAAATATGTATGGCCGGTGGTTAATACAAACACTAAAAGTTAATGATGCATAATAAATAAGTACGCTGAACAGAATGTAAGCCACTTGCACGCCGCCGCGCCGTGTGGTGCAACGGGAATTATTGAGGGGAATAAGAAAATCTATCGAAATGCATTCATGTAAATTTCCCAATAAATTATTATTGGTGCATGGAAAGTTTTGCGTTTCATTTGCTCTTTGTGCTCTCCCTTTTGTGGGATGAGCGCACGAGAATGTTTGGTGGACAACTTTTTGTAGTTAGGCTAAAGGGCAATCGTAATAGGATGTTTTGAATAAAGGCATAAAAAGTCATTCGATTGACATTTAACGACAGGGCTCAAGGTGTCAGTGATCTTTCAAGAAGTGACTCTCCGCTCTCTGGCGCGCCTCGGGTTACGACTAAAACTATGCGTTTGTGGGATCATGGAATATTTGGCATCTAATTGGAATCCATTCCAATGACAAACACTGACAATAAATGTGATTTTGAGAGGGCATAAAATCCTCTTGTCTTGTCACAACTTCTTGTGTGTACGTCCCTGCATTTCTACTTTAACAATCCAACTTTTCTTCATAAACATAAATAGCAATGTGCCCACAACATGATCATTAAAATGTCAATTCTGTTTTATTAAGCGGTTTCTCAAAATTTTTTAGATATACTTCTAATTCATACGGTCGCATTTTTCGTTTTGCAATGCAACCTGCTCTACAAACACACACGCTCAATTTGATTTAACGTGTGATTAGAATTGTGCAACACAAGGATTGTGCTGCGTCTGTACTTCTTTTTGCAGAACTGACAACTCAGGTTTGCAAGCACTACTTTTTGAAGAAACGGTAACGACGTTGTATTGACTTCAGAAAAAGTGGTGACTATGTGCACCATTTACCGCTATTTAAAGTCTGCTGATATATTTTTTTTGATTGTGAGAAGTACATGCGAAGCATTTGTAAAACAATCTTTTTACTCCTCCAATTTTCGTCTGTGTGTACTGCTTTGGGTAATTGTCAAAATCGGTGTGTGCCGGCAAGAATCAAACGAAATAGTTTGAGTAGCGAGAGAGAAATGAAATTGCGATCTTCACTCTGAGGAAAAAAGGTGATTAAAGAGGAATCACGATTGGTAAAACTTACAAGTCTGTAGTTGCAGTTTACTTATTCCGTGAAGGAAAAACACATTAAAGACACCTCCTCTCGGCTTTTGTTGAGCTATGCGTTGAGCTCATGAAAAATGCATGCAAGTTTCTCTCCTTGGTTAATATAGACATATTTTACATATAACTATATGACATAATCCATGTATATTAAGCGGTTTTGGTTTTGCGATCATTAGGATTCCTTCGAATTCCGAATGCTTCCCACAACATCGCCAGTAAAAAACGTCGAATCCTTCGCGACTTATTATCCATTGTGTGTATTGTCCGGTTGTGTATTCAAAAAAGCATTTCAGACATCTATAACACACAGAAACGGCACTGTGTTATTATACATAACTATTATCATTATTATTATGAAGGAGCAGTTTAGTTAGTTAGTTGTGGCAATGAGCAAACAGGTATATTGAAAGGAACCACCATATAATTTGATTGATTGGATTGCCTCACTAAAAGCAAGTCGAACCGACTCTTCTGTACGCTTCATTATCCACAGAGAGAGAAGAAAAATGCCGAAAAATCGATTTCAGTCAAAAAGAGCGGAACACATTGCCACAACTTGTGTACTCGCAGATATACAATGTGCACTAATAGAAGCAAACCAAAGTGCTATAATTGCTGTAATAGATGAACACATTTGAAAATCTGCACAAAATTATAGCCACATTTATGTCGAGTGTGTTGCCGCGTGCATTCCTTTACATTTTGCCTTTTTTTCTGCCTTGCTCCCCATAACAATGTCGAGTGACCCATCATCTCCATTGCCGACAGTGAATTGTTCAGATGCAATTAGTTCATAAAATGACAAGTGCAAGCCAAATTTAATTGCGAGGTAAACAATGCTTATTGGGATTGCTCCTTTTCCTGCTCACGTAGAGAGACTGTGGTGTAGGTTCTTTTGAAAGCTGAGAGTAATGAAGAGAAGAAGCTGTACAAAAATATGATGTTCGATTCATTATTGGAACGAGTTGGCGGCCCAGTTGATTTTCCGCCGTACTCATCAACGTCAACAACATGATTTAATTTTAGTTTACCAGTTTAATTACGGCTCTGCATAAAGAATTGCGAATTTGCAAATTATCTGCAAAAGGGACGTGAAGGGTACGAGGTTTTTTTTGTGGATGTTGCCATCCTTCTTCCAAATCAAATGTTACCGTAATCAAATCTTAGAAAACATGACCATCGTCATCATCTTATCAGCGCGACTCCGCTCGAATGGGTCATAAAAGTTTTGTGGCAGCATGACCAGTGCAGTGATTAGTCGCCGTGGATCCAATCCTTATTCACGAGAGAGCGCAATCAATAAATCCAGGGTACTTGAGAAGTCGTAAACCACAGTAGGTACACGTACGATGATGATGTTTTCAAGTAGGTTGTCATCATGCTGGAGACCCTTGTTATTACGCAAAGTAAATAAGAGCAACATGGTAACAAAGTATAAAAAACGACAAATATTATTTGTGGACACCATTTGTCATTGTACTAGGAGTGGATGTAAGCATATTACATTATTTAACCTTTTGTTATGGTTGTGTGATTATTGCTCTACTGTTGTTTCTTATTTGACAGGCGGTCTACATGCATTCGTTACTTGAGGATTTTGGTTCGCGTATTGTACGATTATCGATTTGTCAACAATCAATAAAGTACCTTTCTAATTATTTGTCGTAGATAAGCTGTACAGATGAGAATTCGTTACACAAGCCACACTATTAGCAATCTGTCAATGCGCAAATGATTAAGGATCGGCACTCCAAAGGAATAAGAAATTAGCTCTGCTCTCTCATCCCCGTGTGTGTCGCAAATGTACATGACAAATGGGAATGAGCAAAATGTGTAGCATTAAACCGGCTTACATCGCATCATGTGCTGATTTACACTTTTTCATAATGCTACCACGACTACACGTTGGATGATCACAAAGGCAGACGTCCATGTGTGATGTAAGTTATAAATGTGTGAATTAATGTAACACTTTGTAAGCGGATCAATAAACACTGATCGTTTTGCAAACTAAAAAAAACGAGCAAGGCATACTTTATTTTTACCACTACATTCTACTGTAAAATGATATCCCGATATTATTCTGAATGGTGGTGGTGGTGATGACGACGACAATGATTTCCGATGATAAGGTTGTTCGTCATTGATGATGATGATGGCGATATGATGATGATAATAATGATTAGTATCCTTGCTATTCTCATCTCCTCGTAACTCCACATTCCACCGAAGTGTTCCTTTCTGTCCTGCATGATTTTCTTCCCGACCATGATTGCCACTTTGAAAGTGGATCACCACTAACAATAAATGCAAACACTTCTTGTTAGTGATCGATCGGAATGGATATTCACAACATGTAATTTTCTCTCCTGATCCCACAGTTGTAGTAATATGTAATGTGCATTGAACAATTATTACGAGTCTTTTATACACACACGCCTTGCGTAATGAGTATCTTTGGATAGACACGGCTCTTTGTGGTGAAGACTTCTTAAACAGTTGCTAGACAAATATATAGTTTGACTTTACATCAAGCGGTACAATCTTTGAGTGATGAAACACACAAGCCTTCAACTCTCTGCAACATTGTATCAAGTCTGAGACGTTACAACATTGTTCTGCCTAGTAGGGTTGTGTACATAGATGTATACCTAACACAATTTCAGTATGCATGTCTCCCTTTAAATTAGAACTGGAGCATTGCTCGGCTGTCAAATTTTTGAGTAAGCGGTCGATCAGTTCAAAGTCACAAACCTCAGCAGTTACCTACCCCAAGCCAGGCCATAGTAAAGGCGAACGCTGTTTTTATACAAGGTGCAACAAGCAAATCTAGTCCTCTCTCTTTATCTGCTTTTCGTAACAACCAAAGGATTAATAACATACATTTTACTTTCACCCGACGAGATAACCACTCGTCATTTCTAGGGGAGCGGCGCTCCTCACAACTGGCATTTTTGTTGCAACTTCGCCAATCTTCAACTCCCCAAGTACAAAATGGCGTGAAGCTATTTTTCACAGAGTTTTACGTAACCATTGTTTGAAGTAGTTTAAAATATACACACACTGAAAACAAAGTGATGTCAATAGAGGCAAAAAAGAAGCCAGCAGGTAATAATAATATGCATCTCTTCATAAAATTTAATGAGCATCAGAAGAGAGAGAGAGAGGAAAAGAAAGAGATGTGATGTGTGAGAAGGATTTTTACATGCAACCTCTCTCTCTCTCTGTTATGCTACTGTGTCTAATTTTTTTGCAAGTCATGTCATCAAACCCTTTATGTTCACAGTTGCAATGATTATCTTTTTTTCTCTCTCTGTTCGTCTTTCTCTAATGTCCATTACACATACACGTTTTTTTTTGCAGGAGTACACGCCTGAATGTGTTTCCCTGTTACACTTTAGGAGTCACAACTGGAATGCAGTTTTCAATCTAAATTATGCCAATCATTTTGCCATCAAAACAAAAACCAACTTTGTATCCAAATACCTACATACTTATACGCTGTCAGTGGAGTGAAGAATTAAAAAGAGTTTGCAAAGAAATCTGTCTTCTACGATGCTCTCAACTTGATTGATGTTCTAGTTTTCACATTAATAGCAGTCTGAGACCACTACTGTGCCTTGTCTCCCTTCTCCCTTGTTGAGCGGTGCTGACAAGAGCAAATATTTGTGTTTGATTATTAAAATGGTTGTGTGAGAGAGAGGGAGAAAAGCGTTTGCACTTAAAGTCGAGCCAGACTCAAGTGAAGTTAAAGAACGATCTCAATCTCCTGTGTGTTCTCATGCGTGGGATGAGTTATTATTATGCAGGAGAATGAAAGCAACACGTAATAAAGGATGATGCTACTTTGGGGTTGCTAGTGACACATCATGGTTGTTTTTAGCTTTTAACGTGTCTTCTCCCAAGAAATATACTGCTCTCCGGTCAACACGTCAACTAACTGCAACATGCTGATTACTTTCCTGACTTTGCCAAAATGCCGCCGTGTGAGGAGTGCGAGTGGTGAGCTCGTAGATTTCCACCGCTAATGAATTGAGAGAGAATGCATGGATGAGGAGAACCTGAAAATCGTCATTGTCGTCGTGGTACTACTAGAATGAGATGATTGAGAATGAGCAAGATGCGATGAATGAACGCCGATGCTCGTTTTACGAATTGTAAATGTCAATTAGTGGGAGAGTAATGATTTGAAGTTTTATAACTGATTGAATGCTCAACTTATCGAACAATCACTCGGGGTCATCATCTCTCTCTCTTATGTCGCTGATGAAATCAACAGGAAAGAATTGGGATTGTGAGATGCTTTACATATGATACGAGTACTGTCTGTAAGTAGTGGTTGTAGTCGATTATGTAACATTCTCTAGAGTAACTCTTTTATTTAGCAATAGACGCAATGAATGTTCCCGTACAATCCCTCTGCTCTCTTTTACCATCGAATATAACTTATCCTTCTCATCTCAAAGGATGAAAATACAACACATCCACTCCACCACCTAATCTGTTGCAAAAAAAAGCCGGCGAAATAATGATTTGTACATGAAATAGGTGCAGGGGTGGTGTGAAGAGGCGACAAAACGACCTGTACCTTTTTATTGCGGAGGAAACCGTTTTGGGACTCCCAAATTGGAGAGGACATCATTGTAAATGGTGGTTGGGAGGTGATGAATTGCTTGCTTAAAATGAAATTAAGTCTGACAAATAATATGAGCGCAAGCACCGGTTAATTTTTTAAGCACTTGCCATTTACCTACAAAATCTGTGGCATTAGCGCGTCGTGGAATAAATACATAAACAGGAAAACGACACACGACTCTGTGGATGTGCTAACTGACAAAATGCAATGTGCATATAAAATACGCTGCTTATCTGCGTCCAACAGTGTTGCCACACTTTTGTCATCAACTCAGACACAACAATTGTTGTCAGCTATGAGGATACTCGGGATAGAGACGACGACAAAATGCGAGCAGACCTCAACGTGCAAGTGGATGTTGAGGAGATCGTCACGCGGAAATAGGCGAAAACGGTGGTGGTATGGACAGAAGGGAGACAGAAGTAGGCCGATAAATAGCTGGGGATGTCTCGGAAGGATGATTTACGTGGCTGAACTGGATCAAAGTAGAAAGTTAATGTATATTTTGTTGAATAATTGTTTGGTGATGAATCAAGAGCGAAACTTATGTGGACATGATGTGCATATCTTATTGTCGCCAAATGAGAGTCGTTTATTGCGTGCTTGTTTCACGTTGACTTCAAACGACTCGCTGCGTGTGTTTGTGTGTGCAATGTGCCAACATGCCATGGCCATTCATATTACCGTATTATTTCCAAGTGAGGAGATCAACAACGAAGGAGCCAACAAGTAGTCACCAAAAGGATTGTGATGTGAGTGGGTATACAAAATGGCAAGAACACACGATGCTCATGCAATGCGCAAGCGACATATTTGCTCATGTGAGTAGGTAACTTGTTGGCCCATCATCCTTCATCACTAGTCAAATGATCTAATCCAATGATGTACTACTGTGAGATAGTTGACTGCGTGAACTCACCTCTATTATGGTGATAATGATAGGTACTTAGGCACACCGGCCTCAGAGGTGTATGCACTGGCGTTATTCGCCTTGTTCAAAATGTACTCTCCCCCCTTTGTTTTCCCCTCTGTGAGGTGATTAATGTACGAGGATATATGCGTCCATTATGTCGTCTCGTTGTCGTTTCTAAACAAATCTTCATTTACTTTCGGAAAATCGTCACATCGAGTCTGTTATGAGTGACCGATCTTCATCACTAACAGGGGGTGATGTATGTAGTTAATGTGTGATGAAAAGTCGAAAGACTAGATTCCTCTCTCTCTCACACACACTCTACTACACATCACAGTTTGTTAACAACAAAATTTATTAATTGATCCTTTAAATGGGTAATTACTTGTTGCAAATTTGTCGCGCGAGTTATATTATATTGTGGCGTTTATGCTTCATAAATTACTCGCATTTGTCTGGTCGAGCTTTCCTTTCCATTCCTCATCATCACTGCCTTTACACTCATCATTGCCTAGGCTCCCATCAACTAATGCTACTCTTTATTATACTATACGCACCAAACAATTTGTAACAACGAGATGCACCGGACGAAGGCGACGCAGGCTAATTTGCTTTTTACTAATTTAATGTCAGTTTACTCTCAACATGATTGTAAATAGTGAAATGGGCATTATTTCAGATTGGATAATAACAACTTTCGAATATTCATTTTAACTTATTTTAATTTACATTCCCCTCAAAATAAAGAAAACTGTACAAGCAAATACCGCTTACGGAAAACTCGCTTAACGAAATTAAAATATTATTGGAATTCCATAAATTGAAAATAGATTTAATGCGAAATGTGATATTAGTTAATTTGATTCGTAAGAATATTTATCTAGATCTATCAACGTATTGAGTTACTGTATTAATTTTACCGATTTGCTTAGAAAGCGGTACGGACTTTCTCCAGAATCAAGCACAATTTCAGCCAACTGCATTTGGCTCCAATACATTTTTGGTACATAAGTGTTTTTGCATGCATTAATTTTACAAACCGTCACTACGTATTTTGAAGCTGATGCATTGTAATATCCAACACAAGTGTTAAATAAGGTAAAATACAAAGTTACCAATGCAATAGTGTTGCTGTCAAAGTTTCAGTATTCATAAATAGTTAGCGCTAGCGTAGGTAAGTTATATAGAAGGGTTTTAAAATTGATTGCCACAAAAGAAATTAGGTTCTACGCTTGCGTCGGCCGATTGTGAGTTTCACATATTCCCATAAGCCAAGACAGCCATAGAAGGATGACTTGGAAGGCATTCACAATGAATACGGAATTAATCAATCATCAAGAAGCAAAGCCGAGGAAAAAGAATTGCAGCATGTCCTCCGTCAACAATAACATACATACATCAAGCTATCACATGGAGATCATTGCATTATTGGCGCACATCTGCTGAAACGGGATGGCTCAAAGGTCATCACGCAAAACCTACGTATGAAGCCGCAAGGCAAAAAGTCATAAAAGAGTCTCAAATCGTAGTGGAAAAAATGGCTCGTTCTGTTATCTCTCAGATCACGGAAAAAGTCATCAATGAGAGACTCCTCTCTGCTGTTTTGTCGCCTGCACATGATCTCTTCTTATTAGTTCCTTGACGCGCAGCTTCATCAGGAAAAAATGCGATCAAACGCACACCACAGTGTGATCTCAGTGGTCGACAATTTTCGTACGAGCAAATTCGTAACCTTGCCCAAGAAAATGGCATGTCGTTAGTAAAGTGGGATTGTGTGTGAGTGCTCGTGTCGTTGTGGAGCGGCCGCTTGCACAGACTTCAAAGTAATTTCTGACCTATTGGGAAGGACAATGATACACATTTTCCCTGTAATGTGCGCACCATGAAGTCGTTTGCTGATCATTCCCAAGCCATTCCTGTAAATTGGCATGGAAATTAGTCGGCTCACACGAGTGCACATCTGAGATTTAAAAAAAAAGAATACGCGTTTTTTCACACTTTGCACACATCAAATATGCATCTCCCTCTTTTTGTTTGGCTATGGAATAGTACTACCCGTAATTATTACTAGGTGAGCATGAAATTCTTGAAAAAAAGTCTCTATAACTGAAAATGCCTCAAGTGGTGATGCTACATGTTAGGACAAAAGGCTCACACACACTCTCCCTTTCTCTCTATCTACATAATATATTAATTACACTAGATCATAGTATTCGTGCTGATCCGTGAAGGTTAAACTCGTTGCACCCTCCTTGTTCACACTTAAAATTCCTGACCATAATAATAATGATTACGATTAGCCATTCTTGAATATGCAAACGTCACGGTTACGACGAGTGAAGAAAAATCCTTGCAACCACACCTGCATCTGCTTCACTCGAAAGGTTTATGCAGCAACACCATGCATCTTAGAAAAGAAGAACGAAAAAAAGAAGTGGAAGCTGCAACAAAAATCGAAACTTTTATTTAACACGTTTCACGTAACACACACACGCTGTACTTATGATCGCATAAAAATATATGTAACAACTTTAATGGAAAGTATGTGTAACGTATTCATGAAAAAAAATCGTAATAGTCATTTGATATGAGTTGTCTGGACGCAACAACACTTCCTTGTCTATTTGATGGAACGAAGTTGATGAGGGACATTTTCCTCAGCTTTGACTTGCGAGTGTCGAAGAAGCTCAACTGAAACTCAAGAAAATCTTGTCGGGTGATTATACCTTGTCACAATGCTTGTTCCTATAAGATTTCTAGTTTTCAAGAGGTGCACAAAGAAAAGTGTGCAAAAAATAGAGGTTTATGCATAATAGATGTGAAGAATTTTTGTTGCTATTTCTGTGACTCTAAGTATGCATCAAGCCACTCCGTGAGGGAGAGTAATGTTTGCTACGTGCCACCGTAATTAGAATGAATATCCAAATTACATCTCTCGATTTGGAGGCTACTGAGAGAGAGGGGGTTAATTGACAATTTGTGGTGAGCTGGCGAGGAGATTTTAAGAGCCATATTTTACAATTATATGGAATCCCTTTTAAATATGTTCTTCCCTTCAAGCACAAAGGAACGAAACACTTTTTTTTCGTCTGCACACTCCCAATACCGTATCGTGTCCTTTTACTTGGTCACCACTTATTTCATTACCACCCAGGCACGGAACACATCTAATAATGTGGAGATAAAGGTTGAAATTCAACTTTGATTACAAAATCGACCAAAGTGAGGCACACACATCGTCTACAGCATATAAATAAAAGTATGTCTGCGCATGCACTCACGTCGTCCAATAGATTTGGCTCGTGTGTGTAGGAGAATCTAGACTCGAAGAGAGTAATACAAAAACCCATGATAACCAGAAGCCCGTCCTACAAAAAAAAAGTTGAGGATTTTTGCTGTATTAATATTTCTGGCCTTATATTTCGTGGTAATGAAAGTTGCACTCAAGCCTAGTCAAGGTTTACCCTTTTTACATGGTTGTGTAAGAGGTGTGCGTGTGTCTGCCAAAGAGAAGAAGGGAACTTCAAGCACACCATTCCACACTATACAAATAACAATTCTTCCTATTTTTCAACAGATCCTTTTAATACGCTGTCGATAATTAGTGGATTATGTGACATGAAAAGCTTTTAAGAGTTTGTGATATTTTCAATGCTATTACTCCTTTTGAAAAACGTCTCAAACATCGGATCAACAAAATCACAATGTAATCACATTATCACTCATGTTCCTCCATCCTGCACTCCTAGCTTAAAGGCTGAGATAGAGAGAGAGAGAGAGAAAAAAAAAAACGAATTTAACAAGTTCCTCAGAGGGTCGATCTATTGACTCGAGAGACAAGTCGATTGATCCAAGATATGAACTAACCTTGCCATCATCGTCCTATTGTTTACTTGAACGCAACACGTCATTCTTTCGCACATTATTCAATTGAGAGCAACACACCATACTATGTGTGCATATGATATTGCTAGAATGTGAATAAAGCAAACAATGACAGCGGAATAGAAAAATGTCGATATTGCTGAAATGGAAGCAAATGAGAAAAATGTCCGTGTTATCACTCCTCTATCCCTAAGCATCATGACCATGTTTCATTCCGCTGGTGTACCTTGTCATAATATACCGTAACGGCAGGGAAGATTACGACTCCAAACATGCTGATATAAAAGTAGGCAAAAATAGTACAGAGAAAAAGGATATGCCGAAGGTATCAATGTACGGTCACGGAGTGAGGATGAATAAGCGAGATAATTGAAACCAAATCTGAATTTATGCTGATTGATTTCAATGTCTGGCTGAAAATCCACCGTAGGGGAGCTGGAGTGACGGAAAGTGTAGTGAAATATTTGGCGCAGACAAACACAAAAACTGGTGTTCAAGAAACGAGGTGAAGGATGATGAGAATGTAATAATAATACGGCGATAACTTTTGACACCTTGTGTAGAGGAACATGATACCAATCCTAAAATATTTGGACTCATTACTCCCCACAACTCAGAGATACTCATGATGTAAATACTTACAGAGATACAATAGTGACTCAGTAAATACGAAGCTCATTGGAAGTGGTTCTTCTTTGTCATTTACTAAACTACTGGTATTAATTTGCACATGCTGTGAAAATAAAAATTGGCCATGGTACTCAAGAATGTTTTGTATTTGCCACGAAGGCCTCTCGGTGTGTCGTGGCATTGACAAACGGAAAATGCAAAAAATAATCTACATTATACCTGACCGTTTCTGGGTGAAAGTAAACAAATGAGTAGGGTTGATGTAGCAAAACTAGTTAAAATGCCAATTTCTCACTTCGTATTGTTGATTGTCTTCGCCTGTCAATTCATTTACGCATACAGCGTAAATATTTATTTAGAACCACTCACCCCAGAACGCACAAGGCCTAATTCCATCTTCAAACTTTGTTTTTGCTTGACTTGCAATTTTTCATGGACATTTATTCACACAGAATCATCTGGAATCTACTCTTTTACTATCCCGTAACTTGAGTTGAGCCTCGAGGAAAGCATTTTTTCATCATCGATGTCATCTCTCTCTCTCTCTCTCTCCTCACCATTTTATTTACTTTTTTCTGCTCTGGATATTATGTGAGTGTCGACAGAAAAGCCATGAGTAATGATTTTAATGGGATTAAAATGGTTTGCGAGAAAGGGGGAGCAGTGCGCACACATCTTCATGTATTATACACCGGTAGGCAGCCGTAGAAAAACGGAATGGACACGGAACAATAATGCTACTTATTCTATCACGCCAACAACAACTCTAGAGAAAAAAGTCTTTCATATCGACTGCATCACCATGATTATATCTTACGATACGAAGAACCCCATCGTTGAAAAAAAGAGCGTCATTATGGAAAGCGAAGAACTTTTCTGCAACTGTATTACATCACAGCGAGAGAAAGGATTCACTCTCCTTTTCCTGTAAAATACTTTTTATCATCATCGCGTTACTACTGAGCATCCACAACTCACAGGAAACTGCAGGATGTACGTACACTCTATTTTTTTCATGACATTCTTTCCTCCGATCATGATAAAGACGAGCATGAAAGAGAGAAGAAAAAACAGCTTGAAAAAAATACATTACGGTCCTCGTGCGATGTTTTGTGTAGTCCCGCTATCCATGATCATGACTCTCATTTCTTATTAATATAATAAAAGGTTTTGTGTGCGCAAGCCAAAAAAAACCTTGTTTCGATGGATTAGGGCAAGAAAATGTAGTGATGCGGCGTCTTATATGAGCTCATCCATGTATGTGTTTCAAACTGACTTGATGGTATTAGCAAATATTTGATGCATCACGACGAGTATTGATATTTATAGTGTGCTTGGTGGTTTTTCTCTCTTGGGTTGAATCTGTTGAAAGTTTTTTGCTTGCGTGTGCCCTTGTGCTCTCGCATCATTATCATTATTATGAAGTCTTAAAAACAACAAAACGTTAAAGCAAACAACACGTACAGAGTCATCCAGTCTCGCTCAAGCGTTTACAACATTCCTCAAAGCCTTTTGTGCTTTCCCCGAGAAACAAGCGTGAGCACCTTATGAAAGAATTGCACCTCTCAAAGGTTCTTTCTTGTTAGGGAAAAGTGCAATTTTATAATTAACTTCTTTCCTTCTTTCTTTCAGCTTAGGGGATGGCATGATGATGATGGTGAGGACACAGCGTTATTTCGTGTTGCTTTGTTTCGTGCTCTCTACTCTCTGCACACAATTTGTTCCTTAATCTAATCTACATGCGTGTTTGCATGCAAATGAGGAGCGAGAGAGGCCCAAATAGTTTAGGCACATTATATCTTCAAATTATATTCAAGTTTTTCACAACTGCCGACTATCTTCTTGTAAAGGAACAAGTAAAAGCAGCAAAAACACTGTACGTATTACGTATTAGACTAATAATGGTAATTGTCGTGAGGAAAAAAGAAATACCTAAATACGAAATCGACTGGACGCGGTGTACAGAGAGTGGGATAAGTCAAATGTTTTGTTCACCTCTCTCTCTCTCTCTCTCTCTCTCTCTCTCTCTCTCGTTTACCACGAAGATCACTATCACTGACAATTTTTCATATTCATGGACAATTTGAAGTAATCGTTGCCCAAGTTGACAGGCAGGTGCTCGTTAAATCCTCACTCTTGATGGAGGCAGGAAAAACTACTACGACGCTCCTTGGCAAACTTTGATTCTCGCTGGGAGCCTCCCGTGTGTTAAGGATGTTGCGAGATAAACTGAATCACGTAATTTTTTGAATGCCATAATATTAGAGATGATCAGAAACATTTTCCTTCTCTCCCTTCGGAGAGCGTAGTGTGTGTAGTAGACGATTTGTGTAATTTTATAAGGCTATATTGGTGCACCATTAAATATGAAAAGGGCACGATAAAGGGATAATGGACACACGAGTTGGCTTGAGGCACATTTACGTATTCCAGCTGCAAACTACACTCCAAATCGACTCAAATAAACGGTAACTATCTTTTGTTTATCTGAGTCATCTCATCTGTAGATGAACGCTCTTCGCTCATGAACGTTAGGGAATGATTGAAGGGATAAAAGACAAGGAAATATAGAAATGCTCTGGCTGTCTCTTTTTTGAACACTGCAGTTGAAAAAAATGTGTACAAATGCGTTCACAAACCTCTCTATTCGTCAATGAATGCCCTGGTTGCGTTTAGAATGAGATTTTAATTCAATAGAGTTGCAATTGACGGATGCCATTTTACACGTTTTCATTACGCCGTCTTTAGACGAGAGAGAGAGAGAGCCGTCCAAGAAGTCGACAGTGTCGAAGCTCTGTCTTTCTTCTGAACTGAGTGCATTGAAAACGGGGGAAGTGAAAAGGTATTTATTCACACAACTAACTGACCTGGAGCTAAACAAAAGATATCACCAAGCAGCATCAGTCAGATCATCACAGTCGCAGCGTAAAAAAGAGATCAGCCAGAGGAACATTGTAAAAGAGAACTTCATTTCTGACAACATGGCCCCCAGACAGTGGTCGTCAATCATCGGGCCTCTCTGAGAGTGTAAATGGTGGTAATATTCGAGACTAGACGTTTTTGTTTGGAGCTACAGCGTTTTCAATAGAGAACAAAGCTTGTCATGTGCTACACACGCCATCGCAAATGAGCACATTTTTGCTGAGTGCGTGTTTGCAAAGGAGCAAAAAGAAAGAAGTATTTTTTCTCTCTCGTCTTTTTGAGACGAAAGCAAACAATATGCGCTTAATAGTATTGCGTTCGATGAATGTTTGAGTGCGGTCTTGGAAATAATTGGTAGCGACTAAAAAGCAATCCTTCATCCCAACGGTCATGACTGAATTGTCACGGGTCCAACAAAACATCACGGTTCTGTAATGATTACACATACAAACTTATCTGCGTCTCAACAAGTGTATCCGTGCCGTCGTAAACGTGCGTGTAGAGTACATGTTCTACCCCAAAGATATTCGCACAAAGCTGGGAAGACAGCTTTCCATTAATAATGTATTAGGCAGTTGGTTCATTTCGAGAGTTTAATTGGAAAAGAGAAACAGTGAATCAATTGTCAGCGGAGGCATTTACGAGCTAGTTATGAGCAGTTTAGTGGAGCTAAAGATGAAGGCAAAGTGTTCCAAAGCCTTCTCTCTTGTCAGATGAAGCGACGAGTGGGGTAAAAAATACAGTGAGCAATCCCAACCAGGATGAGCAATATATTCATGTCTCATTAAGGCACTGAATTTTTACCTCCAAATTCGAGCACACACATCTTGTAGTTAACCTCAAAACAACAAAAGACGTACAACCATGTATACATCATATGCAAATACATTTTTCGTTGTTTCTTTGCCACTAGAACTCCTTTGAGATATTGGCGAAAGAAAAAAATTGACATTGCCTTTGCCACTCGCTCGCACCGATCTGTCACCTGTCTCTGAAAATGTGATACTAATGGATGTGATTAACGTGCTAAAGTTGGACTCTCTTTTTTCTCCTGGCAGAACAGACGATTTTTTAACTCTTTCCTAGCCACTCATACGAAAACTCTTAAAATAATCCAGACAAGAATTTGCATTCATTTGCGTAACGTCCAGGGATAGAGAGAGAGAGTTTTTTATGCAGAATGGGGTAGGAGTAGGGATAATTTATGACTATATTTATATATTCCTTGTGAGTTGTCCACTCAATTACGGGGTGCTCTCAATTCCTCCCCAAATTATACACTGAGCTTGCCACATGCACATTTTCAATTACACGAACAGGAGAAAGGCAGAGAAAAGGGATTGTGGGGGGAATTAGTTGAAGCAACTTTGTTCTTGATTAGATAATATTACACACTGTATATCAAGTTCGAGTTTTTTTCTCTTCGCTCTCTCACAAATGAACGGCGTTGCTCATCTGTGTATGCACAGCTTCATTTCAAAGACAACATTCAATTTGAGGTTCTCTTTGTCTTCCTTCTGTGGAAAAGTACCTCCCAAAAGTAGTGTGGATTGGTGGAAATGTTGTTGTTTCTCCTCAACTAACCACTCTTCGCTACATTATTGTACAGCGATAGTATCAATTTGGGCGAAATACACAGGCATGCACAATACACTATGCGAACATCACAGAAATGCATGAACATAATAATGTGAGTGCTCTTTGCAGTCATTTGATGAAACTGTCCAATGTACAAGGGCCCTTGTAAACTCAGTGTGTGTGTATGAATCACAGAAAGAGACGCGAGAATGCTAAGTGAAACACGCAGACCTATTAGAAGATTGGTTGAAAAGGCTAATTGACAGACGCAAGGTCATCAGCTCTCTGTTCATGTGAAGAAGAAAAAGAAATGGGAAAAAAGTTTCGTTCTTTTTTTTGCAAGTTGTGAATGTGTATGCAAAAGTGGTCTAATGTGGAATATTATGGAGGCATGTGTGATTATGTATGCGAATTTATTGTGTTCACAAAGGAAACAAGAATTGTTACGTTCCTTCTTTTTATCTGTTCTTGGATGGTGGCATTCCGCGATTCCTTTCAATTATTGCAGAAACCTTGCTCTCACGTTATTAGCTGAAGTGGACTCAAAAAATTAAGAAAAAAACACGGGCTGATGATGGTCATGATGACGCTGGTCGGACTCGGAGTAATGGAGGAGTAATAGTGAGTCTTGTATGGAAATGCGAGAAGATTGATTTCTTTCAATCAGCACCACTCCACACTGCTCATACACAAATAATATCTGTAACCACTTGTGTTCCACGAGAAGTGGTCCCTTATTTGCATTTGATCTCATTTGAGCTCCACCACCGTCATAAAATTAATGGGCCTAGTTTCTCCGTTTCATTACAGCTCCAGAAAATGGAGATTCGTGTGGGCCGGTTCTTCTCACACACGACTCCTGACTTTCATGTCACTCTCGTCTGGATATGCATTTGTTTCCCTTTTTATGAGTGTGGTGTGCGAGTGACATATATAAAGTAAAAAATCTGTTCCAGTTTCTCACTGACTGTGATATTTGCGTGATACGACTAAATTACCGTGATGGATTATGCAAACTTGAGTAAAATCATGATGACGGCGATGACGGCAGTGATGGCTACAAAGCAGGCGACACGAAATATTTTCTTATGAAATTACTCTCTCCGTCTTATTACCACTCTGTATTTTTCTCTAAACTGAGACTTGCTACGTTTTTTTTAAAAAAATCTTTTAATCATACATAAATGCCAGTTTTATGTACTCCTCTACATCCACACTTGGCGTTGACGATTTTTTCCCTTATTCATTAAACTCTTTTGGATTAGGTTACTAGACAATAATTTATGAGATCTGAATCTCTTCTAGCGTAGTCAAACCATTGAAGAGTAGAACATTGGAAGCATGTATACAGTACTTGACTTACCAACCCCGAGAGAGAAATCAAGTTGATTTTTTTGGTGATGTGTGAAGCAATGTGGCAGCATTCCACTAATAAGCCTGGGTGCACCACAGATCAAGATGATGATAACCATCTAACACCGCATCGGCAAGATCATCAATCCGCGGGAGATAAACATCGATCAGAGACGGGACGGATGTTACAGCGAGAGAGGCTTTGTGGAGATGAGAAGGATAATTCTTGTACTTACGTATTCATACGACGGTTGTATCAAGCTTATTATGTAAAGTTGTTAAGAGAGCTTGCTGTATATGTTTCAATTACCGATCCATTGTTTTACCTTTTTTTCGCCGTCTTTTCCCCATCACATCTGAGAGAAGGCAACAGAGAGAGCCACACCTTTGGCAAATAATTTATTGCATATTTAATGTACACTTTATTATTTCAGTTTAATCAAGACATTGCGAGTTCGCACCCTTTTTTCCTAATCTAATTTATACCTCCAACCAACACTATTCCTCATCTTCATCCGGTGGTCAGAGAAAGGGAGAGCTGAAGCCAGTGAAATACTTGTCCCTGCTGCAGATTTCTTTTTAGAATAACAAATTCATAACCTGCTTGATTTCTGCGAAAAAAATCAGACCTGCTTTGTGGAAGATTTTTCTTGAAAATCTTTTTGCGTTTATGTGCTCCTCCGATGAGATAAACGCGAAGGCATGCTTCATATTTCATGTGATACAAGAAAGATGAAAATAATGTGCTATCGACGAGAAAGAAACAATGAGGAGCAGGCATGAGCGATTTTTTTTGCCCGTCGACAATTTCGAGCCTGTATTCTTATCAAGCATTATTTATGAAGAGTGCTTCACATTTGGCCAGCACAAGAAATGTCAGGAGTTTTGAAACTTTGCCATCCGTCTAATGAGCAACTTTATATCGATGAAATTATTGTTGAGCTTGCAACCTCAACTGAAAATATACCTACTACGGTGAGCAGCTCTTTGAATTTGAACGTCATACACAAGGCCTTTTGAGTTGAGGTTATGTGCGTTCATTTATTTTCAGATAATTGTAAATTCAGGACTCAACATGCGCAATTTTTCAACCTCAGTAGTTGCTTGGGTGCCAAAAAGAAGAATTAAAAGGGGATCGGCTATATGTCTTGTTGCCGTGTGGGGAGTAGAAAACGGGCCTTATTATAATGAGGCGAAAAATATTTTTTTTAGCTTTCGCTATCTTATCATCGCAAGGTTTTTTTTCAGTATACATTCCTTGCGAGATTACCATGTGCGGCAATAACCCTCTGTGACACGATCATCAATTCGTTGTGGACACTTTGGAAACTTTTGTCATATCAACGCAAATGACCACCGGTCTCAATGCGGGGCAAATAAATAAATAATAAATAAATACATAAAAATCAGAATCGCAGTGAAATTGCTGGTGTCCATAAATTTCATCATCGCATCCATTCAGAAAGAGAGACATCACTTTTTTATGCTCGAGTAGTTACTCTGAGAGCACATGTGTCGCGTAGTGAATTGCATGCCCCCTGTCAATTCGGGGAATGATTTATAGAAATTTGATATCACAATGTGTTACATGCTCTCGAACAACAATTGGCTACAAATCCGCTTGTCACATAATTCTACAGTGAAAGTTACGTAAGGGTTACACCAATCTGTCTGTTGTGGTCGCTGCTACACTTGTTGACGCTATAAAAGCGCGGCATTTGTCGGAAGTTTTATACATGAATTCGTATTATTATTGGCTCGTCGATGAGACGTTGACGCAAACGTCTGTGTGCACGAGTATGAAGCGGAGTGTGCATTGTCTCGTGTAGTGTAATCGGCAATAATACGCTCGCCACATATTTATTGGTTACGGTGCAACGGGACGATGACGTTGTCAAATTGTTGACATGAACTTAAGGCACTCGACACACTCCTCGTCTGCGCATGTTTGTTTCCCTACAATGTGTACCTCCTCCTCTGTCTTGTTAAAAGAGACTTGTGGCACACTAGTTGGAAATTGGATGACGACGTTAAGATAACAATATTATGTTCTCTCGAGGGGATCAATGTTTTTACGCAAGATGTCATAATTTAATTGTCCACTTCTTTCTGGAGCTAATTAAGGTATTGTCAGTTTTGTGGGCATATCATAAGTCAACCATGAAATTACCATATTATCTGCTTTCTGTGACGAAGAGGAGAAGTGGCACAAAATAAACGTTATCTTGTAAGGGGATTTTATATGACATTTTTGAAGAAACCGTCGTGGTGAGCATGATTGTTTTGTTTCCCAAGTTTATGAGAGTAGTGAAAAAGATTGGGAGGTAAATCAGACAGAGGTACAAGTATAGGTAATACAATACTAAGAGTACTGTTACACGTTTCTCTTCTGCCTTTTTTACGCTAGTTCATTGTGCTTCAACGAAAAAGCTATAAAATCGCAAAATATGTCCATTCCGAACGGCCCAACCGCATATTTATGCATAAACTGATCAGCTACCCCAACAGTGAATATTGCAATGGTGTAAATCCTCTAGAGTTGAGAGTGTAGAGGCATAATACTAATATGTATAGGTATATAACGTAGTTTTTTTATGTAGGCAGATTTGTCTGTGTGTATTTTTTTGTTGACGCATCATCTCAAATTGTGAAGAATAAAAATAAATGAAAGATATGCTTTTATCAGATGATTAAATCTGGAGCTTACATTTTCGTAAAGAACTTCATAATTGCTTCATACTGACAATATCGTTACGTAAGATCAGAGAAAGTCACTCTGCTACTCCAGTCAGCAGGACGACCCCCTTCTCTTTTGAGTGTGGCGTTTGTGCAATGCAGACAAAGCGAATTATCATCACAGCCAAATTACATATTACTCTGATCACCGTCTCTTTGTTAGCGTAACTTTATTGCTGCAAATTCCACCTCGTATACATCTCTTTTTGAGAAGCGAGAGAGGGAGAGAGACACAATTTATCAGAGCTCCTTTTGTTGTCAATACATTTCACATAGTTTAACTCTCTAGAGATTATTAGATCGTTTTCAATTTCCTTTTAATCTCCACCAACGAAACTGTAACCGCACTAAATCAGAAACTGGGGCATTGTATCCCAACCTATATATTTTTGCAGGTTAAATCCATTTGAGAGAAACCGATGAGATCAGTTTTCACATTTATAGTTGACCCGCTCTAATTACTACAAACTGTTACACTAGTATGAAACCAATTTCCAGCGCAACTGCAGTCATTGTGGATTTCTCAATGTGGAAAGTATTGCGACTGATCTCATTACAATAAAACTGTTTTACTACTGGTCGACGACGACAACTATCATAAACACATGTAATTATGTTAGTTATTCAACCATTTCACCAGAGCTGTAGTAAGGGAGCGCATCTTTTCATCATGTTGAGGAACCCTAGGGAGCAAGAGCATTTATTCAAATTTTATCTAAACAAGTGCTATTCATTGGGGAGAATGTTCACATGAAAGTAAAATTGATACCGTTGTTGTCTTTTTCAAATAGAGGGATAAAACTCTGCTGGTTCCCGCAGTCAAAAGAATTGTGATGGAGCAATGCCACCCGAGTCGACTTTGGGTTCTTGTACTCATCTCTTTTCGGCCACCATGTAACTTCCATCTGCGTAATGACAAAGACCGTATTGTATTCATCATCATCGCCACACCACAGACTCGCCAAGGGATCCCATTGATTTGGCTCCCCTTTATTGTTGCCCCACAGAAAGAGATTTGAGAGAGTGTACCAGAAAATAATTATTCACACGTCACTACCATACACACTGGCATTACTAAAATATTTTTGCATATCTTCTCTCGCCCATCTCAACTCAAGCCCTGTCCTCACATTTAAAAAGACAAAAGCATCTTTATACAGGGCTTGCGACCCATCTCTAAAATTTACTCAAGGCAAAATGCAAGGATCAATGTTTCAGTGTATTGCACACATCACCGCACGCACCTACATTTCATCCCTTGTCTCCATCATTGCATGCACGTTGTACTAAGGGTGCGCTCTCCTAATTTTAGCACCCACGGAATCTTTGCGTTGTGTGGCCAATGCTGCTTATCGGGGTGCTACCAAATGCCAATAAAAGCATTAAGTGGTTCATGGGAGACAT
>JAHZMW010003478.1:0-21491 GCA_027743745.1 Alloscopus bannaensis | reverse complement strand
TGGCACATACCCGCAATTCTACCCGTGTAAGTATTGCTTCACAACTCCTCGATCATGGAGTGTCGTCACAACTGGTTGTCACTAATGTTTAAATGAAATTCATCACTGGACAAGCCTCTCCCAACAATTACTTCTAAGTATTGACAGCTGAGATGCGGAGTGAGTAATAATTTTTGAAGGGCTGAGTTTTGAATTGACTTAGCTTGGGTGCGTACACCGTAATAACAAATAGGAGGTTGCTTTACCATAACATATACAAGTTTCGTATATGTATAGCTTCACTCCCTGCCTTTACGAGTTTGGGATTTGGGAAAATGGGAAAGGCTCCTATCAAACTTCTGTGTGAGAAGAATAGGCGTTTGTATGTGGTAAAGCAGTATAATACGCAACCATATCATTGAAGTGAATGAACAAAACATCCATGGATAAAACAGAGACTCACTACGAAACTCCGTCGGATGTAATGCGACCATTCCACATCCACCACCACCACAGAAGAACAAAGCTCTGATAGTAGCAAACCAAGCTACAGTGAAAAGATGACTAAACAGCTCCCCCTCACATAGATTTACTCAGAGAAGCATGATGCATACTTCATGCAAACATAATCAAGTGTTAGACTACGAACTAGTGACTGGACAAGAAACTTTTGAGATTAACGATGACATTTAAAGAGCGAGTATTCGAGTTTAGTCGAATCGAATTTGAATAAATGCTTTATGCTGTTGCAATGAAATGTCAGAAAGCTAAATATGCCAGGGTAATCATATAATGCCTCTGTAAACCGTCCCTTGGATGACTTTTGTCCGTATCAAAAGCCTATTCTCAACATAAAATGACGAAGAGGGTCCTGAAAACGTCGAGAAGGAGAATTTTCGTTACTCAAGCGTCCGGGATTGAGCCGGATATGAACAATTAAGTCAGTTATTCTTGGTCACTCTCGATCCAGCATGAAAGAGGAGTAGTTTTGAAATTTATTTGTAAGCTGTGTTGGAATACAGGGCTCATGCGAAAAGTAAAGAATAACAAAGCATAAGGATGACACAGTAAATACAATGACATTCAACCTTGGCACTTGAAACCGGCTTAGATATAGTGTTACAGCCAGTAGTTGTCAACTGCCCGGATAGAAAAAGCTGGTCTACGAACTACAAACCCAAGGCTAGCGAAGTAAATATTGAATTATCAGTATTCTCGCTGTTCACGACTAACCGTCAACCCTGCAATCCAACTATCACTCAGCAGTCACGCTGCACCTTATCACCAGTCCCCTAATAATCGTGTCAGACCCACCAATGTTCTGTCAAATTGTTGTCACAATCAACTGCCAGAAATCCGACAAATTCGTGTTGACGACATGAATGTCTCTACCTCTCTGGGCCCTGGGTATACTTATGAAAGTCAAAAGAAAATGAAGAAAATGCAGAAAATTTGTAAAATGTTGTGTCACTCACACATTGCTTTGTCGCTTCAATGTACGCCAATTCCTTACGTCCACCTCCTTATACTCCTCATGCCTCCGCTGATTGGGGCTGGTACGCGTAAAATCAGCCCCGACCAGATCACCACTTCCAACTTCCATCTTTCACTAACTACCGTAACAAATAACAGCTTTCAGTAATTTCTTCGTTTTTACCAAATTCAACTTACCGGCACAACCTGCGTCCGATGACAGCGACAACCTCCTCCCCTCCCTCAGACCTCAAAAGTGGAAACCACCTCCAACCTCTCTAACCACGTTCAACAGTGACAATTGAATTCTTAAATCAGCAACCTCACAACTAAAAATATTTTTACAAAATCACATGTGACAGTTGAACACAATTTCTACAATGAGAACACTTACTCGTAAATCCGATGAAAATTTTCACAAAATACAACACCTCCACTTCTCTCTTTGTTTACCTTTTTTCAGAAAGAAGAACATAAAAAATCACATTCCTCTCTCCTCACTCGCACCGTTCGTACCGCAACTCTATGGCTATAGTATGGGCACTGTGAGATGCCCGGGCATAGGGGATTTGGAAACAGGTAATGTACTTTTGCACTTGCAATACCCTTCGAGCTTCGTACTCACCTGAATACCAACACAAGACGCTGCGCTGTAATGTACATATTATGACATACAATATTTTTGCACCGCATCATTCGCTCTGGAGAGTTGAACACAAAGTTTATCGTGTTTTCTACAAAATCGCTATTACTCGCGTGGTGCTCGTACATATCGTCATACATTCCGCATACATTCATTCTCACCCGTTCGTTCACAGTTTGTATGTCAACAAAAGTCAATCAAATCCACTGCGTTGCCTCTTCCTTCCCATGGTTTCCATTGAGATCATTGTAAAATTTACAACTTTACAAGTCTCTGACACGCTTGTAATCCTCCAGCATATTGCACGTATTCACACACAAAAAAAGTTAAGTAGAATTGTGCAAAAAGAGTAGGGATTTCAGAGAATTTTTTACTACTACCTTCCTGTGCTCTACATGTACATTTTTTTGATGTGTGAAAAGTGCGGTGCATTTTAATGATTGACTGACAAGTGACGGATTGGTGTTACATAATTTTATAGAGGATGCATGGTGTGCCTGTGTTGGACACGTAGAACGTAATTAAACAAGATGTTGTGGTGTGGTGGTGTGTAGATTCAAGCGAGTCAACATTTAGTACTGCCGAGAAGACCGATGATGAGTTGTCTAGTGACTTCACGCTTGAGTGATACGTAAAGGAGACATCTGCTTCGAAAGCGGTTCGAATCGGTATGAATATGGAAGTTTTTAAATGATCTTTATAATTGTCTTAAAGGTCCGCAATTTGTGATTTTGTATGCTAATCCGAGGTCTCTGTCAGTGTACCATTCGTCTTTTTGTCTTGTTTTATCGGTGCACACTGATAAAATATTGATCATATTGATTAGATGTGGAATTGTGTGACGCAAGACATATGGGGACTCATGAAGTCAGTGTTGAATTAATGTTGCACTTATCGCAGACCTGCTGGACTTGTATATATTAACTCTCGTCATAGTATGAGTTAGCGGCGGCATTCTTGTCGCACATGCTAGTTTGGTGGATAAGAGACAATCGCTGAATCGCGTCCCCCTGTGCATCGACTTGATTAATAAACGTCTTCTTGTTTTTATTGTTAATATATTGCAGATTTTGTTCAGACGGATTGTAGACCTGTTCTGTGGTGTCCGGTGAGATCTGTGGTGATTCTGTTGCGGCCCGAAAATGGGGACAAATCGTGACCGGAGGGACAATGCTTTGTGGAGGGAGTATATATACATTGCCGGTGTGGTTGCTGCATATTGGTAAGAGTTTGAACTCTCAGTGAACACTGACTTTCCTGATTACATTCTTGTGGGGGGGAGCAGAAATGGGAAGGGTATTGTAATGTGTGTGTTGTGTGTTCATGTAGGGTGATTTCGATAAGCACCGTCTTTGTCAACAAATCTCTTTTGAGTCAGCAGGAGGACTTTGACGCACCCATGTTTGTGACTTGGTTTCAATGCGTCTTCACATTTCTGGTTTGTTTGTTTCTTACAAAGTTTCGACGATATTTGGCACTCACAACGTCAATCGACTTTCCAGAAATCAAGATCAATCTCAGAACAATGTTGCGAGTAAGTTATTGAAAAAAAAACTAGTTGTTCAGCTATGTGAATATTGTTCCAAGGCGTATTAAGTTTTTTAATTGTTGGCATATTTTTCAGATTCTACCACTGTCAGTTGTATTTGTCCTAATGATCACCTTTAATAATCTGTGCCTGAAATATGTCGGAGTTGCATTTTATTACTTGGCACGGTCACTCACTACTGTCACAAATGTCGCTTTCACTTTTGCAATATTACGTGAGTGAAATTATATTTTATCATATCAAACTAATGGGTGTTGTGCTTCTTCAACTAGATTGTGCACAAATAATATGTGATTTTTTAAAATTATTTTTCGTGGCAGGATCAACTGTGTCTAATCGGGCCATTATATGCTGCGTGATCATTACGATTGGGTATCTCATTGGAGTTGATCAGGAAGGACTATCCGGTATAAGTGAAAGTTGAACAGTTATTGTCAAAGTATATTATAAAAGGCTACTGTTGGTAACACGGTTCGGTGTGTTGTTGGTTACAGGCGGAATAAATCTTCAGGGGATTGTGTATGGATTACTCTCGTCGTGCTTTGTCTCGCTGAATTCAATATACACCAAGAAGGTTTTACCAGTTGTGGACAACTCTGTTTGGAGTCTGACGCTCTACAACAATTTGAATGCGACCTTTTTGTTTCTACCACTAATGTTTGCATTTCACGAGCTCCCTCATATTGTCTTCGTATCTCAGATTCAAGAGTTTCATTTCTGGTGGCTAATGGTCATTGGTGGAGTGTGTGGAGTATGCATTGGATCAATTACGGGCCTTCAGATTAAGGTAACAACGGGTTTAATATTTTTTAAAGATTTTGCTCTCCACTTTGAAAGGGGCTTTCCATGTTTTACTACAATCACTGCAATCTGATTTACGTAGGTTACCTCTCCACTAACTCACAACATATCTGGAACAGCAAAAGCGTGTGTACAAACCATCATAGCTGTGTTTTTGTACAATGACGTCAAGTCTACAGCTTGGTGGGCTTCAAATTGGATTGTTTTGTTTGGAAGTGCTGCATATACCAAAGTTCAGCAATTGGATATGGAAAAAGAATTTCAACGCGGGAAATTTTTACCGACGTGAGTTGACATTCAATATAAGATCAGTGCATCATTTCACGCAGGTTGCAACGTCAATATTTGCGTCAAATTTTATTTCTTTAGGACTCACAAGACTGATAAGGAGGTGGAGGAGAAATTGATTCAGACATCCGACTATGAGGACAACGTCTAGAAACTTTAAAGTCTGTTTATTTTCAGCACAACCAGTCAGGATCCACAGTTACGATGGTTTATCAACTTACCATGTGTTTACACGCAATTAATTTTAATCATTTAGATATTCCTGACTGCAATTTTTACACAAACATGTCAATAAGCTAACTTTTGGCTGGCGGTGTGCATGTCACAGTGTGCTATCGTTTTTATTATACGACGTTCAGCAGACTAGTCTGATTAATGAAGGAAGGCAAACTTACAGCGATCAACGCAATGTTCAGTATTTAATTCACTTCATGCAGTCGATTGTACAATTCACAAGCCCTTGTCTAGAATGATATAACCGTAGTATTAGTGTTGTTTAGCAACTGGTCCTAACGTTATACATAGGGTTACGCAGCATTCTTCGACACAAAATACATAAGCTTTCACTTTTATTCGCAGTATGGGAAATGAGCTTTAGTTCAGCTTTTCTAAAGTTGATTGTATATGCAATATCAGTCCGTTCCTGAAACACGTGTTTTAATTTATTGATGTACGAATTACATTTCATATTTGATGTTAATTGTTGGAATATTAGTATATTGTTGGTTATAAGTTATCAATACGTGTGCGAAGGACCAAACGTATTCAGTTAATTAATCTGTGATGGTTGGATGTTTGAAAGCTGGTCATCTTCATCGTGTATGCATTGCGCAGTTGTTAAAAAGTATAATTTGTATAGATGTACATTTGTTGAACAAATGAGTCAGTGTAGGGCTAGAGTAGGTATAGGTACATGTAAATCGACAGCACATTCTACTGTACTGTAATACATACGTCAACTCTACCACTTATTTAGGATGATCAAATCAATGTTGCACGGTAAAGGACCCCATTGTATTCGATATTCGAAAGTAGTTTTATTAAATTTGACAGAGTACACTGAATAAAACAGAGTTAAGTAACATAAGTAACATAACATCACTTAAATAAGTAGTTGTTTTTAGTATCTTAACATGTATATATCCTCTCTCAAGGAGTCGATCCAAACGCGTCTAGAGTAATATTTCAAATAAGGTTCTGATTAAATCAACCGTGGAGCGAAAGAAATTGATAAGGGTGAACTTACAACAATTATTATCTCCGCATCTGCATGTACCGAATAGTTACCGGAATTAAGTACTTTCGTTAAAAAATTGCGCAACGCTCTGAATGAAGACAGGGAAGTGTTCATTTTACATTCGAAGTCATCCTGCCGAAACCTGTAGTAGTCGAATTCTACTTAAAAACTAATGGAATTCAGGTTTCTCACACTAAATTAGATGAGTTAAGAGACAAAGATTTGCTGAATCACGAAGTAGCAATTTTACAGAATGTATATAAAAGAAACATGAAATAACAGTTTGCAGAGACAGTCGACCTGTTGTAAACGCTCGAATCAAGTACAAATCAATTTTTCATGGATACATTTAATTGAAGCCTGAAAATGTGATAAAGAAATACCTTTAAGTAACTACATAATATTCCGACGTACAGAAATCGTGTCAACAGGTAACAAATGACGTTTTTCACATACATTTATAATTCTCGAGCACCGAGACTCTAATTCTTTCAATTCAGAACAGTCGAAGATTTTTCAAGAAGAGACAATTATTGCATCGCTGCAAGTAAGAAAAGATAAGACTCAAATATTGGCAAAAACTCATTTTTCAAAGACTTATTAAAGATACTGTGTTGGCGTTTTTTCAACGTGGTATAAAAAAGAGGAAAGTCACCTCTCACCGAAAAAGAAGTGAATCTGTAGCAGAGACTTGTAATTTCAAGAAAGAAACTTAGAGTTCATTTTCCGGAAGAGTCTGTAGAATATTTTTTTTTGCATACAAGGACAGCCAATAAAAAGTATATAAGACATTTTTTTTGTGACATTCACATCTTTCTGGTATGCCATCTAAAAACTGATGTGAATATTTAGATAACGTGTGGATCATGACGGCTTATTCATAAAGCAACAACAATAAATAAATATTATGCTATGATACTAACCTACAATTACATATACGTACACTTTGTAAACATTTGAAAGTGGCCTTGTTCTTATCATTCCTGGCGACTCACTCACACGCATGATGAATAGTTGAACTTTCTCCGTTCTCAAAAGACTTCAAAGCCTTCTCTTCCCAAAACCATTGGACATTTTAAAGTAATCTTTGGATCAACGTTATTCTTGTATATTTTTTAAACACGGCATTCGTGGCAATCGGCAAACAAGCGCCTGCATACCTCTAACTACTGTGAGTGTATTTCCTTCATGGATCAATAAATAATTTAACATACATATTAGCTGCTCAATCTAGTGATGATAAGCCTCTCAATCTTGCCTTTTGATTAGTTCGATTTGAAAATATCAGTGTCTCTCTTCCATTACAGTAAATTATTAATAATAGTAACAATAAATACGGAAACGCTTTCAACTTCCACTGGATATCCATCGACTTGCCATACATTAACGTGACTATAAATATGACGGATTCTAATAATTTATTATAAGTATATATTATGTTTACATATTAAATCATCACTCATAAATCATCCTCCTTCAATAAATAAACACCATTACAATAAAAACATTGAAGTGTTAACTGGAATTTTACTTCCTATACACTATACTGCACCGTTGGGACCAGATTGTTTTGCCATTACAAAAAAGCGATCGTCGAGTAGTTTAAGAATTGTACGAAATTCTCATACACAAACGCAGCATCTATTCAACGGCACGACTATGATTCTTCTAAAGGTTTTAACTGAATTCCACAAGAAAAGGAAGTACTCTTTTCTGTTATCAACTTTAGTTCTACAATGTCCATTACTGTACTGAGGTCCAAAAATTTTAGATTTTGTGGTACAGTTTTTCTCCAAGTTTTTACAGAGTTAATCAATCAAGACGTCGCTGTCGGAAAGAAAACCTTTTAACAATTATGCATGAAAATCTCTGTTTCCGTCATGTTAACATAAAGTTTGTCGCCAGCTACCCTGATTTGTCACTTTATAACTTCTCAATCGTTGTCATACAACAAAAGCTTTTTTCTAACTTCACTATATTTTCCTGCTCGACAAACAGACAAAATTTGTTGTGCAAATTAGAAGCAACGATCGTGTAGGCACGCTCATCAAACTCATTGGACTGATTTTACTATATAATATACACGCGTAACGTGAAAAAGGGTTTCAATGGAATGCATGTGGTCAACCTCTGATCTCATCTGAGACTTTCAAATGCTTCAAAATATTATTCAGCTTAGCAATCTCGTGCTTTAGCAATGCTGAATACTTTAATCGAAGAAAACCTGTATATTCACCAGGTTGGTGTGAAAATGTCACGCTAGTCCAACTTCATCAATATTTGTCCCTGTATTATAAAATCGCAAGGATAGAACTCACCCATGAGGTTCCGTCGTCCCCGAAAATGGTTTCCAATATTGTAAAAGGTATGTAAGACAGCAACTGCAAGAACTGTGTAACTTTAGAATAAGTCCTCTTTAACCTCGTACTTTGAAGTCATTTACTCTATACAAAAACTATTACTGGTTACGCTTTAATATCGTAAAGAAAGTCACAGACATTCGTTCCTTACGCTATTGCACCTTTTTAGAATCACGTACGAGACGCACTTTCACTCTACTGATAAAAACATTAAGAACATTGTTATGATGCTTGTTGGATACTTGTTACACGTGGAAATAATATTCAGCGTATTACTTGTGTACGTTTTATATTTATATGTTATATATTTTTACGGCTAAATTACGTGCTATAATCTATAAGTGATAATAAAATAACCCACACCAGTTCTATTCAGTTTCAATAAAATAGATTGTCTTGTAGATTAGAGGAAGTTTTAACTTCAAAACATTTGTCGCTTCTCTTGATTTTCGAATCATAATAATGTACTCCTGGAGAGAGTTATAAGGATTCCCTCTCACGACATTTTTAAAAGAAAAAAAAATATGCGTAAAACATTATTCTTCTAAATCTACACCTACATACAAATGGTCACGATTCATAAATAATGATAATCATGTTTTAAGTAACAATAATAAGGTACTTACGACTCAAACTTCACGTAATTGAAACAATTCACGTCATACGTATTACAATATGACTCATAAACGATGTTGCAGTAACTTACGTCAAATACGTTAAAAAAGAAAGACACTATTTCTATGTACCCCGTAGTAGGTGTAGTCCTCCGACAATACTGTGACCAAAATTACATTTTTATGCTAGTTATGAGTTCACTTGACTTCAACCTGTGTTATCTTTTGCACTACTATAAATACGTGTATATGCATTTCGACGACTACGACATTTTTGGTCCTTCACGTTGTTACAAAATCCATTGCGATCTCAATTTAATTGATTTAGTAGTCTTATTAGAAATTAGCAAATAGGCTATAAAAAAGTTTTTTTTTTGTAATCTGCTAATGTTTGTGAGTTGCCCAAAACAAAGCAAGCTAAACGTTCCTCTGGATGACGTTTACCTGAGTTGGATAAACCTATCCGAAAATGGAACTACGAGAGAAAAGAGTATAAATCCTTCAAGCTTGCCATTCTTGAGTGGCTTCACATCACTTGAAATCGTTCCATCAGCCACATTTAAAAGTATTTGCGCTCACAAAAAGCACTTGCAAGGAACCCGAAATGCTGTTCTAAAGGTTGCAAAAAAAATGAATTGTTTCATTTGAAACATACAAAAATACATGATTGACACGCGTGTATGTAGCCAGGCCTCTAACTGCAAGAGTAATCCATAAAATACATACAAAACAGTAAGGGACAAAAAATACTCACTACTTATCTTATAACTCTAGTAACACATTGTACAAACAAAAACTATATTGTCGCCGTTTTCCTATGCGTTGGAAACAATCCCACAGGGCTGCTCAACCATGGACAGGCATATTTTAGTTCTAGCACCAACAGAATTCAGTTACTTTTGCTGCAAAATGTGAATGTCCCTTCCAGTGTCTGTTCTTTGGAATTGTTACTCTTTTAGTATCATCAAACCGGTGGAGAGTTTTTGACGACGACTGGAAGCTGACAAGCAATTCTACAGTCATGCCATAAAAATTAAATTACTACAAGCTACATAGATATAGATACACAGGAGTTTACAGGTCAGCGTACAATGATAGCCCAAAATGCTTTTCCTACAATAGCGTTTACAAGTTTACATCAAAACTCAATGACAAAACTCATTTTCATTGATATCATCACAGGTAGCAGCTTCGTGCTGACGTGTTACAACAAAGTTTGCAGTTTACCACGAACCCCCATCCCTCTTTCTCCGATGGATGCCGCTCGTAATCTACTCTCCATGTTAAAAATGATACAAGATTCCCGTTACTCAGATCGTATTCGTACTGCTTAATTTACACACTTAAATATAATATTGTTAAACGTACCAACAATACGCACAAAATAAATAAGCTGCGAGTAGTATTTACTAACCGATAACCGACATGTTATATTACGTGAATCTGATGTATAAATATAGTGGCAGCGCGCAGGTGAAGATTTTGTGTTAAACTATTATGTACTTGCGAACTTTATGATCGCATTAATTGTTAGGAAAACAATCTTGTTATGATTTTTTCGTGACGTTTAAAGTCACATAATGTATCCAATCTCGGCTTCTTCACCCACAACGATGTACTCCAGAACTCATCATTTTATCGATGCGTTTACTAGTCTAAGTCAGGCGGGGATATAATCATTATGTTCAGCCAGCCATTTGCATGGTTGCCGTAATTAATAGCTTTCCCAACAAAAAGTAAATGTCAAGACTGATAATGCGGTGAGTCAACCTCAATTCGAAGTAAACTTCGGAGAGTAAAGATAGCATAATTTAATATGCAGTATGATATCTGTATTGTAAATACTTGTGGAGCCCATTTAAATAGAGGTCTTAAAAGTTAGCTTAAGTACTTGTAAGAGCTTCATGCATATAAGCATATGCATCCATATTTGTATCGTACAGCTTTCTGTATCACACACCAGTGGGTATTACGTACGTCACGTAAATATAACAGCTACATATTGTATGAGTTTATAAATTAAGTTAATGTACAAACTATAAAATTGTTACCTACCGGCGTATACTTATAGTAGCTGTACGATTTTTTGTTTGTATTGTGCACCTCGAACGTGTGAGTGTTTTAAGACTAAAAATCGACCATTTAAGTTGCGATATTACATTTCGTTCCAAAAAAAAACGTGGACTGAGAAGAGACTGTGTTTTACACTGAAATTGTGAGTGAGATTCATTCTATTACATGAACTGTATTGACTGTCAAAAATTTATGAGAGAGGAGTAGTGAAGAGTATGTACGTATCGACACGTGACAAGAATAAATATAGTCAATTTACACCTGAAGAGAGTGTACTTAAACCGGATTCCTCAGTAATAATAACAAGAGTACGAACTAACAAATTTGAAAATATTTGAAAGCGCCGGAGAAAGTTGCACGCTTTCACCTATCATTTCTTGATGCAAGTACTATATTACCATAAACGTTGTCAAAAAGGAGGAGGTATCATTTTACGTACGCCGAGTCTACAAAGGGAAGAGTTAAAGACAGAAATAAAAGTTGCTCAAACATGAAACTAATATCGAATAAAGGATGTTGGGACAAGTAGCAAAATTAAAAATCTGTGAGAAAAGTAGCAGCACGTGAAACATGATTGATACTATAAGAAATACAACATCGTCCTGCGCACCAAGTTTCAAAGAATTTTTTAAAAAACAATTGAGATTTATATTGTGTTTGGAAGCAGTACTTTCTCAATAGTCAAGAGTCAAGGAGCAGATAATAAAATGCGTTTAAAAAGAGGTATTCAGTCAGTCGTACTTTTCAAGACTCGTGGTACGTGTAGGTAAGTGAGATTTCTTACTCGTGTCAACTTCTGAGCAATAGTAACCTACAAAAATGGTGTGGCTCGACATTCTGAGATTTTGTGATGCAACTCTTCCGTCTATGGTACATATACAATTCTACCAATCAATCGTTATTGAACGGTGACCTTGTATGATGAAGATTCACTTTCTCCAATAGTCTATTTCTTAATTTACCTTTTCCTAACTAGTTTCTTAGTACATAAATTGTTTTAGAGTGTAGCCAAAATAAAAAATACTGGAGTCTATCAGCGTTAAACAGGAGTGATGGGCGGTATTATAGGTTCTACTTTGAAAAGCAAGAAACCACCCTTTAAATTATGTGGTTCCTGTAGAATGACGTCATTAAAGGGTGTGAATGATGTCCTACAACAACGTAACAACAAAAAACTATATATTATCTTGATGCGGAATGTACACGACAGTGTTGTACGCATGATAATCAATATCAGAGTTGTGAAATGATTCTTTTTTTCCTCCAAACTTCAAATATCACTCCAGCAGAATGAGTCTGGCATCAACAAATGATATTCCGTTCCCTTTCAATTCTTTTTCTTCTTCTTGAAGTACGTGTCAGCATAGTGGCTTGACAAAGTGCCTGCAATGTCACCAGAGGTACACAGGGCTGACGGCGGAAGGGCATTGTGTCCCACGGCTGAGCCGAGCACGACGTTCGGCCCACCGTTGGTGAGTCCCATGGAGGATGGGAGGAAGCCATCGATGTCGAGCCCACTCTCGTGGTTCACCTTCCGCTTCTGACCCATCGAGTTGATGAGGTTGTTGTTATTCATAGAATTCGCTCCAGGGCTGAGCGAATGATTCCCCCAAATGTTCCGGGTCTGTGTTCCCGGGAAACTGGCTGAGTGATGCGTGGGATGATGGTGATGATGTGGAGCCCCAAAACCCCCCGAATTTGGAGGACTCCCCAACACCGGATTGCTCCATGGAGTTGGTGTTGGGGAAACATTCCCGTTTCCCGACTCGAGTAAGCCTTTGTTCGACGAGCGTGGGAACGGGGAGTAGGACGGGGATCGTGGGCTAGAGCTACTCATTTCGCTACTCCCGTTCGATCCACTCCTCTGCGGAATTGATGGACCTCCATGGTGGTTGCTACTGTGCCCATTATGGAATGACCGATTATTCCCAATGGGAGATGGTGGAGTGCTCATTCCTGAGCTCCATGTGTTATGCTTAAGTCCTCCGAATCCGTCGGAAGGACTCTGGTCCGTCTTCATTGACTGCATGAGCAGGTCTAAGAGAGCGTTGGAAACGCCACCTTGATCCAATCCACCGGACAGAGGGGATGGTCGAGGGAGACCGGACATGTGTGAAACATTCTGCTGCAACAACCCGTTGTGCAGTCCTTGCTGGAAGTGGGATTGGTGCGACCCGGTGGAAAATGGGATTGGGGATTTTGCTCCACTGTTGTTGTCATTCTGAGCCATGGAATTGCCACCAAGAATGTGGCACAAGTTCTGCGGGTTGCTCAAGAGGTTGTTGAGGGCTTCCTGGAAGTCGCCACTCATCCCATTTATCCCTCCACGATTTCCGTTCGGACCACAAAAGCCAGGTGGAGTGCTTCGGATTTGTTGTGAAGGAGTGTTTGTGTTGAGTCCGAATAGCTGATCCACTGTTCGTGCAGCCGACGCGCTGTTAGAGTTCGACATCGGAGTCTTCATAAAGAGAGGGCTCGTGTCTCCAGAAACGGATTGGGAGTCCGGAGAAGACTGTTGACCAAACAGGGAGTACCACACTGCTTGTAAAGGATCTCCGGGCGGAGACTTTGGTGGGTTCATTCCCGTGTCCATAGGTACGTCTAATGAGGGCGAGTTCAGACCCGATGGGCTCGGAAGCAAGGGGCTCTAAAAAGGTTAGGAAAAGTCAATGCATTATTATTCAAACGTCTAACGTCTCCCATTTCAATCCCACCCACCCCCACCAAATCAAGCTAAAGTTCATAAGCCATAATAAACCTTCTGAATGCCATTTGATCCAAAACTTGAGCTCTTGTTCGACTTGAAAGAGGGCCATTGCTCATCTTTCTGAGTGTTAGATCCACAACTGCTTCCTCCAGAAGATCCAGGCGACATCAGCAGACCACTGGACTGGAAGAAGGCGTGAGGAATGCCACCAGCGGAAGGTTGGTCTAGTTGGCCCATTCCGGTGAGGTTGTTGGCTCCCGCGAGACCAAGAAGTGTGCTAAGATTGGGCCCATTATTCATTCCTGGAATGATATTCAAAAAGTGGTCGTTGCACAGGCCCCCGTTTGTGCCAACGTTGGATGGCGATAAGCCACCAGCTCCTCCATTTCCTTTGCTCATGGCTTGCAGAGCTGCAAGAAGTTGTTGATTCTGTAGCGTGGTAGCGGCAGCCGAATTTGGCGACATTTGACCACTACCAGGCGTCCCACCAGGGGTCAGCGGGCTTCCACTTTGTTGGATTTGTGAAGCTAGCAGTAGAGTGAGTGCTGTTTGATGCGCATTTTTGACGAGGTTCGAATTCGACTGATTTGACGACGACGATCCATACGGAACTTGAGGACCTTTATGATATGTCGTCTGCCTCTTTCCGGGCTCATTGTTAACACCCTTCCCCTTCTGTAGGTCCTGTATTTGCTGCATAATAATTGCCTGGAGATTTTGAGCAACTGTAAAACCACAGGAATTCCTTTCATAAGCAAACACAAAAACAGGCGCATGTACGCAAAAAACCTAAACCAGTCAAATTCACTTACAAACAGGATTTTGCTTCGCTAAACTCTGGAGCTGCTGGAAAACAGCAGGCGCTGGTGGGTCTGGGAGCAACGCGCATTTCCCTTTGTTAGATCCCTGTAAATAAAAGTTTAGTCATTAATTGAGCTGGAAGGGAGAGTGGCGGCGCTGGAGTAAAGGAGAGCAGAATTTAAGTGCATCTTAGTTTACCCCATCATTTAACAGCTTTAGGTAAAGATTGATGGCTCGGACTCCAGGGATGTAGTATGAAACTCGGATTCTGTGACCATGGAGAACGAATCCGTCCAACGCCTGTTGCGTCCTTTCCGCGTCATCCTCCATGATAAACTCTACAAGTCCCCAGTCCTGAGGACAGCCGTTTCGTAAAGCAATCTGAAATGTAAAAGGTAAAAAGGTGAGCAAAGCTGGACCCTTAACGATATTCGACGATGGTACAGAAGGACCTTAGCCATTTTTATTGACCAGGAGGGCGAAATTGTCAGACTCTGCAGATTCTCAGAAGATTTTGGAAAAACAAGTAGCACTGAAGATGAGAGGGACATACCTGTTTTCTCGCTCATCATCAAAAAATATCTGCGAACTTCCCCGTAGGCTTGCACTAGGTTGTGAAACTGTTGATCTGAGTACGTCATCGGAAGTCGACCAACGCAGAGCAGCATCTCCGTTGGAGAAGGGACAATAGCAATGCGCTGACCTCGAAGAGTGAAGACAGCATTGCGATCCCAGTCTTCCAACATCTACACAAAATAGAGGAAACGAGTGAATTAATTATTCCCCGCTTTGATAGCATATATTATCATAACAGTTCTAAATTATGACTGACAACACTTACTTCTGGAGAACATAATGCTACTCTTGCAGATCCCGACTGGATTGTTACTGACTGAACTTCCCATTCTGCAAGCAGCTCGCGAATTTCCTGCAAAAGTCAGTAAAAATTGCAAGAATTAACGACTTTGCACATGAAATCAGTAACGCATCCGTGAAAAAGTTCATTGGTATATGTATTCAGCAAAAACTTTTTATGATGATTATGATATGATTTACATAATTTTTGAAAACCTTATTTTGTAGCGGAATATTTCGCCGAGATATGCAAGTTGTAAAAAAGTGCCTCATTAGCACTTGATTGCTACATGCTTGCTTCTTTGACTTGCTTTGCCACTTGGCTACACACACTCTAGACGATGTACATGACTAGGCTATCAGGCTTGTACGAGATTTGGAGGCACAATAAATTCGTCCGATGAAGCTTTTAGTGATTTGGAAATACTAACGATGATGATGAGTTACCAAGAAATGTTGACTTTACTGGCCCATTTCAATGACATGACACTCGATCATCATTAATATCAAAACATTTTGGCAGAGATATTACTAAATGTAAAAGCGTAGTTGATAGGATTAGAGCTTAAAGTGCTGATGGCTTACAATTTTGTTTCGATTGAGTAGCTTTTCACGGTAGTAAAAGTCAAAATCAAATTACCTGTAGTAATTTCAGCTCTTTATCCTGGTTCATGTGTTAGTTACCATAAGGGTCACGCTATACTTCACGATACTCTCATAATGAAGTAGGTATTAGTATTAGATTAATAAATTCATTCAGTACGTTGTCATTATTAAAAATTGATGAAAGCTGACTCTGTCGTGTCATAAATGAGTTCACCCTTTCAGTATCTGTAATCCGTTTATCGAGTTCTACATGGGGATTTTTTCTTCGTAAAAGTTTGAATCGCAGATAATCACTAGTTTGTATCTACGTTTACACAGGTCTGAACTAATAATATGCTTTAAAAATGTATCCCAGGATTCATTTCAAACGACAGTGCTGATAGACTGAAGATTTTTCTTATTTCTTCTCCAGGTTTATTCTTGTCTAAAGATGAGGAGAAAGAGACCAGCTTCTTACTCTCAAGTCAGTAATAGAATATTGATGTGTTTACTGTCTTTCTCTGTGTTGTGGGTGAGTAAATTCGAAAAAAAAATCATATTTTCAGATCATGTAGCGCTTGAAGTCCGAGATAGATCTCAGCAGAATTTATTGGGTAATATATAAATACTTCTTGACACGTTTCAGAACTTTTTTGCAGCTACCACGTTGGCTGAGCCCCAGCCTTGTAGGCGATCATCGGATTGTTCCAGTTGTTCCTACATGAGTTGTGGGGTCTGTCGCCGGGATGGGGTTTGTCATTGCATTTCTCGGTATATTTCATTCATTGTGTCCATGGTTTACGAGGATGACGACGGCACAGAGTGCTACGTGAAACCTTGGTCTTGGTTCGGCATGTAGAATTGAAGAGTGATTCCGACTGGGCTACTCAATCAGAGCCTTGCTCTACCAATCTGCCACTGGATTACGTTTCTACTTGCTTATCGATTACTTTTAGTAAAAAAACTAACAACAATTTCAAAAAAAAAATATATAATATATATAGATTTATGGTTGCCTGAAACTCTGTCTACCCCTTGTTACGTTCTTATTATCTTCAGGTTGTCAGTGTCTAATTTAATATTTTTCAATCTGGCAAACTCATCTAGTGAGCTGACATTATATAACACAGAATAAAATTTGATTCTGTTGTTTTACGAATCTCTATGTAGGTTTGTGATGTATCAAGCACCTACGCATGTAGTCGCAGCCATTTGCAAATCCCTGTGAAGTGCTAATGAGATGTACTCAAATCGATTGTCGACAAGTTGCATTCGTCGCTAGGTTTTTAGCATAAATGTCGGTGGAGACAGAACCTCCTCCCGCTCCTATACTTGGAACACATCTACATGGGATGCTTGTCTTGTTTTTGGCAACTACACCTTTGTTAGATGTCAGGTTGAAACATTTCCGCACTTTCGTGCATACCGTAACCCTTCGTTGTTTTACCACCAACGAAACTTCCACGCAGATAAACCTCAAGTGCGGAGACAAGAAACAATTTTGACAGCACAAGAGATTTATGCCACGAAATGCATAACACTACACCATTTCTTGAAACCGATGTGAGTACAGAGGACGGAGGTTGTCCACATACCGTGTCTCCATGCTCATTATAATAAACTGTACCTATTTGGGTCATTTGAGCGTTGATGTATTGTAGAATACAAGCCCCTGTGCTTTTAAGATGCGAAAAGGTGGATACTTCAAAGCGACAAATTCAGGTACTCATATTTGGAGAACAGCTCGTTATGCCGGGCTTACCGATGATATGATGAACTGTAACCTAAGACGCTTTGAAATATTAGAAGTATTTACTACAGTAGTACATGGTTGTGTGACTATCTGTTGCTAAATTTTTGGAGGACTAGTAATACGAACTTCGCGACAATAACATTGACATTACTACCTTTACGTCCACTTTTTTAAGTGAATGCCTCATTTAATTAGGATCAAAACAGATGGCTTTCAGAGCGCCAGCAAAAAGAGGAACTCCCATCAACGAAATTAACGTCAAGTTATTGCGGAAAATGTCAATTTGTGTAGACTCAAGTATGTCTGGAATGAGAGGGGAAGCTATAAATTTTACAGAGTTAGAAACATACGTTCATTCCAATGCTTATATTCACAGTTGGCTATATCAGAGAATAACGGTCTGACTAATTGTAAACTACGAGGATGCCGACAAGAACTGTGAACTTAGGAGCTAACAAATAATGTGTGATTCAGCACAAGTGTGAAATACTTTGGCATTTTATTGTGTCATGGTGTTTCTTTGTTGTATGAAAAAAAACCATTATGGTTGCAGAAACGTGGTGTTTGCTGAATCAATCGTTAAACAACTAGACTGCGATGTTATTGATTACATTAGTTGACGATTAATTACTCATGATTTGTGACTGAAAAGCAATCCGTGGTAACGATAATAAAGTTAGTTGAAGAATGTAAAGAATGTAGTGTGCTATCCTGGCGTACTTCTTTGAAGAAAGAAATCAGGAAAAGTAAACTGTATTTACTTTTTTAAAGCGACGTCAGTTGCTGCATAATTGCAATGGTGTTTCCATGATTTTGCGTTATCATCATCATTTCCCACATTTCTGTCGTGTTTTCAAACAAAACTCGACAGAAAAAATCCTAAAAATGTGTTCTGAACAAAGAGTCACAGCCATGCTCAGGTTAGAATGTTTCTACGCGTTCCTTGAATGTGCTTCACTTCGCTGCAGCAAAATGACCATGCAAAACACGTCACATTACTAATTTGGATATCATTAGCATAAAAGTCTAAAAGCATTGAAAGCGTAGCCTGGTGAAATAAATGTCGTTATCGTGTGTAGTAAAAGCAATTGAGAAGTTTGAAGTCCAGTCCAATTCCAAAGTCAAGAGTGAAAGATTTGACGATATTGAGCTAGTGATAAAGAATTCAGTAGAGAACATGAATTTCTTCGTTTGTCAACGTAAAAATGTCAACATCGTTTCATCTCATCCGCACTGAGTATGTTTTGTAGCCCAAGAATTACTCATTCTTATCTGGTTTAGTCAAAACAATGTAAATATTGAAATCAAATCAACTGCTGTCTGAGCGAACAGCCAAAGTACTGAGTAGGAATTTATTATTATTAGTAAACAAGATTTTTAAAGTGTAATTATTACAATTATTGATTAAATATTACACCTAAATTTCTGCTTCCGTGTTACTGACTATATATAAATGATATACAAGGATTGAAAGCCATCGTCAATTCTTCCCAGTACGACGCTCTGAGTACTGCTACTCGCGTTAGGTTCACAGGATTTCTAGATCAAACCAAACTTCTAAAGAGCAGAGAAGCTCCACAATACCGGGGCGACTATTACTTTCTTGAGTGTGAAAGCAGAAGAAAAACCATCGCTTCACAGAAAAACGTCGACTTCGATTAATTTTACCAACAAAATGAACAAGTTCTTGGTCTTCCTGCTCGTTTCCAGCGTGATGGCTGTGAATTACGCCAAGACTCTCCGAGGGATGGCGGACGACGACATCGACAGTGACGAAATGAGTGTAAGTGCACAATGTTTGGTGGCAAATGCGTCATATATAATGTTTGCGGGTGCATGAAAAGTTCAAAGACAGGTGCAGTGTAGCTCACGTCCCGGCTAATTATCGTCTATGTGTCCTCCTTTGTAGAACGATATTCCTGATCACAACGTGAAAGACAAGGAATTGGGGCTGATAACAAATGAAGTGAACCCATCCGAACGAGCGGGGAGCCTGTATAGGACCAACAACGTTGGCCAGACTCCGCCTGAGCACTCCAGGGGCGATGGCGCTTATGTGTCCTCTGCATTCATGTAAAAGTCATCTCTTTGTACATCAGTCACTTTACAGTTCAATAATATTCTACAAGTTCGTAGAGTATGTTCGGCCGAGCTGAGAAGCTCACCTTGAAAAAGCTTTCACTAAAGTCAACCTGACAAAATTGTGTTTCGCTATTTATTTTAGAAATCCTGTCAAGCCACCATCATCACCGTTGGCCTTCATCCTGGAAGCGATGTACAGTATGTAAGTGATTTCCACTACAAAATTGATGGAAAACCACTTTCCCCATAGACACGGCGACTCCGCATTATTTGCTAATGTTGTGTAATCTTTGTTGTTGTATTTGTTTCTATCGTATTTTTAGCTGCTCGTGGATCTGGGATAAAATTTTCGGTTAGAGCTTGTCGTGAATGATAACAAGAGTCAACGTATTATTACCCAATTCAGAAGAATTTGAATTGAAATGTGACTTCAAAAATGAATGTTTCCGATACCTGGGGAGGGGAAAGCGATGATTCTTTTATCTGTGTAACCTATAAAATTGTGTTGCTAACTTTGAGTGCGAACATCAACTCCAAACTGAAATAAAGCGCATTAGCGACTATTGTTGTTATTTTTAACCGTTGAAAGTTGTAATGTCGCTGTATAACACACTGTCATCCTGTTGTCATACTGGGAAGCGATAGCTTCATTTTCTGCTTTCATATTAATGAGAAATCTATTTTTGACTCATTGTGTACTATTTGGCATTACTCTTCCTTTCCCAGAACTAACTGAGTGAGTTTTGTGGCAATGTAGACGCGTGGGCTTTCACTTCCTGCTATCTATACAACATACATAGAAAATAATTTTAACAACGCCATATCTGACTTCTAATCTGTGAGAGGGGTACCTTGAAACAACCACATTGTCGTAGTCAGGATATTTCCCGTCAGCAGTTGAGCATAACCTCGCTGATCGCTCCTCATAGTGTGTTTAAATTTATGTAAAAGGGCGAAAAATTTATAATATGCTGTTAACATGCTTGTCACTGTTTATCCAATCTATTTATCAAAACCAGGTCTCACCTAAAATCTTGTTATTGCGGATTATACCACACAAAAACTTATTTCATATGAAATTGGAACGAGCACGAAACATCAGTTTTTAAGAGTAGTTAAACAGTTTGAAGCTAAAAAATAGCACTTTATGAGTATACAAATTTAGCTGCTGTGTTCCTCGTCGGAAATAATATAGTGCACCATTAAATTCATACAACTTCAAACATGTCGATAGCTTTTTGCGCATTTTACCCCAACTGTCGAAAACGACAACAAAATACCTAACCTGGATTCAATGTCAAACAATTACCAAATCAGTATAACAATCAGCATCCGCTCTGGTTTTGAACACGTAGAACAAGTATACACTCATAATAATATAGCGAGCATATGGAATTTGGGAGTAGCACAGAGATGAAATTAAATGCCCAATTCAGATTTTGTGTGTGTCAACTGTCAACCTAAAAGCATTTCTCCAGAAAGGATTTGCGATGGCCCTTCAATGCTTCGAAAGAATGAACGCTGGTGTGTATGTCTTTGGTTGATAGCTCTTCTTAAAACCCTATTGATGTGCGAATTTATAGAAATACTAGAGGGCCATAATAACCCAGCTAAGCTGGGTTAAACCTTGACTATATATTATACTGTGACTATATAAAGTAAATTAATTGATTAGGTAATCTAAATGCGTT
>JAHZMW010003477.1:0-12300 GCA_027743745.1 Alloscopus bannaensis | reverse complement strand
CCAAGTTCCGTTCTGATAAGCCTCCCCCGTTTGTGCGCCATCTTTCTATAGACTAAATTGAATGCAAGCGTTGCATGGTTACTCTATGCATCTTGATATTCATCAGAGATTGAGTAAATATTGTGCTACAGTCACAGTAAGCAGAGTCTACCTAGAGATCCAAATCCCCTTCACCAAAGCACATGCACACGATGTATATTATTACCTTACGCGAAGCTATATAAGCCATAATTACAAACTATATTTTAGTCTGTCTCACTAAAACGGATCGCACAATTCGTATACGAACTTTTGAGCAATTCGTCAGTGCCACATTTCTACATTTTGTAGACCCTGCAAACTATATGCTTTGCACTAAATTTGGTGAGTTTTGCATTTCACGTCTGTTCATAATAGATCATACATGTATGAATGAACACAGGGCAAACTCTATAATATATAACATTGTAGCAGCACAACATTTAACTTGTGGCATTGTTGTCTCGTTCAAATTTATGCTTATCTATACCAAACGATCACGATGTGGCAGAGCAATGTCCATTGAAGGGCCCGTCCCTGTCTCACTATGCATTGCATTGTATTGTGGTTAGTTGTACGTAAACCATGCACAGAAGTATTTATTTCACTATTTACCTTATTCGGCACTCTTCAACTTTTAAATGTCTAGTTGCCATCAATAAAATGGAATACACACTACACCCACGTTTACTACTTCGATGTGCATGCGCTTCACGAGAGGTGATGCGATAATGGTGAAAGGCATATGAGCAATTTGGCAAACTGAAAATTACCATGTACATATAATTGGACGGTTTGCTATACCATTTGCCTGCAAAATTCACCTCGTGTGCAAATCATTTCGAAAGGAAAGAGCAAATGTTCAAATTGTCTAAAACGTATTAAAATTAAGAGGCTATCAGACAAATTTTAAAAAGGGACTACTATATCTGTATAAAACATGAATCTTTTGAGCCAGAAACTGACATATTTTGACATACCGTTTCTCACATTTGTGTGTAAAGGCTTTTGGCTTACGTATATCTTATCGAAATTCACCACCTTATGAGGCGTCAGTGTCAAATGCCAAAAGAGTTGAGCACCTTGTTTGCATTAGTTCACTTCACTACTTAAAGTCACCTTTACACAAACTACGACAATATAATTATAACAAAAATTCGAATGTCTCGACTTAATCACTTTGCCTTTTTTATTATTGAACCCCCATATTCTTCATCCTTCCTGTACATTTGATGTAAAGGTAATTTACGGACATATCATGCAGCGTTGTATGGTCAGGATATGTAGCTGATGGAAAGATAGGGAGATAGCAATGCAGTCGACGAGTCAATCTTCAAAAACATGGTCATCATTGCAGTCGTCGTGTAATGTTTATTAGTCCCAAGTCCCAGAGAAGAACATCTTAAAGAAATAAGAACATTTTTATTTTTCGATACATGTATACCTTACTTACACATTCACACTCTCGTTGTGTACTACGTAATACACATTCACATCACACCATAAAAATCCGTCCACTCCATTTTCTTTGCTCTGTTCATTCCACGATTTACCTTGCTGTAAAAAAACTCGTAGAAATCTTAAAAAGTTCGGTATTTGTTAAAATGTGCACGTACGTACCTATACATACGAAATACCTACCTACAACAACATTTCAGATTTCAGGGAGTCACACTAAACTTCACTTCTTGTCATCTTGCTTTTGGTTTGCAGACTATTGAGAATCGGCCTGTGCCTGCAGCAGCAGAGAAATGACCAACTCAAGCCAAGAACGTTTTTATATACAAAATATCATCTACCGATACATGATTAACTATATAAATATAATGTAGGTATGTATAACATTTGAAAACTTCATTACCCAGAAGTACATCGATTGGTTCCGTTTTGTGAGGGTACCATCACCGCTCAGCTCAAAATGACAGGGTTGTCATCACCAATAATGTACGATTTATGCCTTAGCTCCCAGAGATTGACAGTCTTATGCTGAAGCATCCCCAAGCATGCAAAATGCATCGTGCCACTTAATGACTGCATGTTATATCATTTTTTCCAATAAAAAAGTAGCTTCCTCTGGAACTTAACAACACGTCGACTTCCAATGGCTCGACAGTTATGAACAAATGGAACAGTTGCCGATACTAGAGCTGTTTAAGAATTTTGAACATTGTTTTCTATCGATGAGGATTAATTTGATACGCGATTGTCGATTGTATTACAGCATCTTTGCTACCAGCAAAGACATCAATTATAAAACAGTAAAAATATTATGTAACATTCTGCAAAACCATAATGAAGTTAAGTATGCAGTTATACTTAACCACAAACTCAACAATTAGGATTTCAAAGTAAATTTTCACGGGAGAAGTGAATACAAAGCGCTCGACAGTGACCATTTTCACGCTCTCAGAGACATCTACATAAACTAGTAGAACCTTTTGTGTTCTCCGTAGTTTTATCCGAAGGAGTTCATTGAACCCCGAGAAGATGGCTCTGCTCCAACAAAGCGCTGTGAAAAATGCACTTTTTTCTTGTATAATTGTATTGAGCATTGCTTGTGTTTTGCTTTCTTCGACACAATTTTTCTGCAGGTTTTGTTTATGCTTTCACTTTTTACACGATCATTGAATGAAGATTGTCAACTTGTTCACAGCCGATAAAATCATTTTAAAAATACTTATTACAACTCTTTAAAACTTGGCAATAATATTTAATTTGTTTATTCACGTTTAAATCAAGTGAAAGCAAGTTACTCCAGAGCGGAAGGTTGAAAGTGAATGGATATTCTGCCGAATAACGGGTGAGACTATCATCGGAACGGTTTTTAAGATATCTCTGGTGGATATGTTCTTTGGTTTGTTGTCGGTTTTCCATTTTAAATCATATGTTGTGTGTATGTTGCAAAAGCATGTGATTGTGAGGAAGTTAACTTTAAACCTTTTCAACTTTTTATTTAAGGTTGAAGGTGTGTCAGTCAGTAATCCGTAGAGTGATGAGTTCGTATTGAAGGTTGAACGTAGTGCAAGTTTCAGATAAAGATTGAAAAACAATGGAGGATTCACGGGAGGATGACGCTGAGGAAGAGGAGCAATGTAGAATTTCTCCAGAAATTATTCAACATGCCATTGCTGAAATTGAACGGGTTCGTACAATCTCTCTAGGAATGACGGAATGCTGAAGACTATTAAACTTAATAATTTATACTTTCTTACTTGTAGTAAAAATTATTCATTTACTGCATTACAGAGTCGTGAAAGGAAACGGAAAGTTCGTCAGATTTTGTTGCAGCGACTGAATGTCTATTTTTATGAAATATCGGAGTACTTGGGGATGGTAAAATTTAGTCTTTTTATCCTTTTTCGCTTTCTTAATGCACGTATTTTTTTACAATGAATTTGAATATTACCTTTTTAATGCAGCTTCATAGTTTAATATGAAGCGTTTCTGTTTGCACGTTTTAACAGGACGAAGTGATAACGACAAGAAGAATTGTAGGATGCCTTCACGATTTTAAAAATTTAATTGTTTCACTAACAGAACTGTGCATTTGGCTAAGTCATCCACGTAGCAAAGTTCATGAAGTGTTTGATCTAATGTACGATCTTGGTGCTTATCTGGAGGCAGGTTTTTATTGACTAAAATGTCTATTTAATATGCGGAATGTGACCTATACATGGTGCAATAATGATATTTATACCCCTGCAGACTATTATTAAGGCTCTACATTCATGGTGCATACGCAACCAAAAGGTCTTTGGAGAGATTGTTGAAGACATGCTAGACTCTTTACTGAAGATATCAGTATACAACGCAGAATCTTGGTTGTATTCTGTTTTGATTTCTCCTTTAGTATTGAATATTATCAATGCAATGTCCTCTCAAGATCACAGACAATTTCGAGACAAATGGGCTCTTAAAAGAAGCGAATTGATGTACTGTACTCTTACATCGTTTAGTGAATATATGCATGTTCTGTATAATGTCGCTCTTGCAGGATGTATAATAAGGTATTTATAATTTTTGTAGGAAGCAAATTGCTGGAGCTGTTTATAAATGCGGCGACTTCAGCTGCCAGTATTACTTGATGTCAATATTTAAAGCCTGGGCTAGATGGACTGCTGGCGCTGATGCGCTTTCAACAATTAATGCATCGTTTATATATGTTGAGCCCGCTGCACGAAAGACTTTACTTGTGGAAAGCGATACGGAACTGGTGAGTTAGCAGTTAAAAAATTAATATGTATTATTTTTCATTTTTGCCAATTTCACTTTGTGTATTCAATCGCGTTTATAGTGTATTCGCCGATTTTTGAATGCCTTGAATTTATCAGTTATGGGACCGAAGAGTATAATCCCAATTAGATGTTTATATTTGTTTATTTGCGATAAACAAGTACGTCCTCCTCAGGTAATTTACTCGATGCAGTCAATAGTTCAGATAAAACGTCTTCCATAACTAGCATATTATAAATATAGTGTTACCGTCACTGCCTTTTCTGTTTTTTTAGTGCAACAATGATTCCGATTTCTGGGTAGATTTTAGTATAGGAAGTGGAAGGATACATGTATTTTACTCTTTACCTGGAGCAAGCTTAGTGTCTTTGAGCATTCGACGGGATCAGATTGATTCTGTTTGTTTAAATTGGGTTGTTAATGAAGGCGATGAAACCCAAGAGTCAACCGTTGACAACACTTCTCACAAGTCATCCCTAATGAAACATGAGAAAGTTTTGTTTTTTCATGTCATCCTGAATGTTGATTTCGATGCTATTACGAAAGATGCTGAAGAGCTTCTTGACAGAGGATATCGGTCTGTTTACTTTGCCTTCCGTGATGGCGAACTTGTTGAGAAAGTGATGAAAGATTTAAACTATCATCAACACATGGTTAGCCTAAACTTCCCGTTCCACTAGATGCGTTCATTATTTAGGGCTTGAGTAAATTAGTAACTTCATTTTTTAATATATATTTCAGTGCGGAACAAAGAACTGTGAGAGACCTCGTACCCTTCGGAAATTGGTATTACATTTATAAATTTGTACGATAATGTGAGTATGTACTACTATCTCTTATGTAATTGCATCGCTTTTCATACATTTAAGTTGGCGTCTCATAATAAGTTACGGTACTCAAAATCATGGTGCCCAGAATCTCAAGTGTTTGGTCTCGATAACAGTTTCCCACAAGGTATAAAACTTCTTGTTGAAGGATTATTAGCACAATTAATTTATGCATACATTAAAAGTAAATTAATGAATACTTTTTTCTTGTAGATAATCAAAATGAATCCGAGGACGAATTTTTTGAACAAGATCAACAAGAAGCTTTATTTGAATCAGAACAAGAAATTCAAAATTTATCACAAGCAACCAATAGTACTGGTTGTGGACTTTCGATTTCTTTCTTACAGGAGAGCTTGAAAGATCGTTCAGTGAGGAACATCTTTTCAAATTCAAATATGTCCTTTAATGAAAGACAATATTCGCCAGTGAGTGTAACTGAAATTACCCAGCTATATACCTGTGTAATTAATTATTTAATGGGTCGACCAATGTGCTTGTTGCTTGCAGGAGAGCTTGAGAAGCAGCAGTTTTGTCAGACAAAGTCCTCCAAATTTTAACGTTTCGGACAACGACACACAATGCTCATCTGTGAGTGAAACTGACGTTACTCATTTGAATTCACTTAGATCAGTACCGAGTACAAGGACAGTTTCTGTGGTACAGGAGAGTTTGAGGAACAGTCTTGCTCGATCGGTTTCTTCCTTCCAGGAAAGTCTGAAAGATAGTTTTGTGAGGCAGAGTCTTTCTAATGCAAGCATTTCCTTAAATGAGACACAATGTTCACCTGTAAGAGCAACATTTAATTGTTGTAATCTACTGATGTATACGAGTCCCTGATTAATACAACTATCGGTATTTTCCTTACAGGAAAGCTTGAAAAACAGTTGTATGCAACAGAGTCCCCCTAATGCAAGCATTTCCATCAATGAGACACAATGCTCGCCTGTTAGTTAAAAAGCGAAATTTAACCGTTGTAGTCTACTGATGCGAGCACCTAATTAACACAACTGTCGGTTGGTTTCTTACAGAAAAGCTTGAGAAACAGTTTTGTGCGGGAGAGGTCACCTAATGAAAGCATTTCCATCAATGTGACGCAATGCTCACCTGTAAGTTAAAAAGCGAAATTTACCGGTTGTTATCTAGTGATACGAGTACCTAAGTAATTGGGTCCTAATTAATACAACTATCGGTTGTTTTCTTAAAGGAAAGCTTGAGAAACAGTTTTGCGCGGGCGAGTTCTTCTAGCGCTACTACTTCTCCCAGTGCTACACGATGTTCACCTGTAAGTAGAAGTAAAATTAAATCGTCGAATCCACTTTTAACAGCACGTATGTACATGTTTACTACAACAATAACCGTCGGCATCTTTTTGACAGGAATGCTTAAGAGATATTTTTGTGAGTAAGATCTCTCCAGTTACAAGGATTTACACCAATGAAGCACACCGATCACAAGTCAGCGAAAATTGAGTCAAGCTCTTTCTTGGTTTTTCTACGGTCTGCATTAATTAAACTTTGATTGGTTTATTACAGGAGACCTTTAGAGACGGTTTTGTGCAGCGTGACTCTAATATGGATGTTTCTGACGCCGAAACATTAGGTTCACCTGTGAGTCAAGGGGAAATTGCTCACGTTCAATTTAATCCACTTAGTTTAATGTTGAATATAGCACCGGGTTCTTTCTTATTACAGGAGAACTTGAGAGATTGTTTTACGAACCACCGTTCCCCACTTGCAAACCTTTCTATGAACAAATCACCGTGTTCAAGTGTTAGTGAAAAGTCCCTAAACATTACTCCTCTTCCCGTAGCTTGTTCAGTGCTGTGAATGTATTTACATAGTATTTTTTTTTCTTGCAGAAGAGTTTGAGACGTAAAAGTCGTTTTATGAGACACAGCTCTCCGATTGCAAACATTACTGTCAATGAAACACTGTGTTCACCGATGAGCGAAATTCCACAGTTGAGTCCACGCAGATTTCTGAATATAACGGAAGATGATGTAAACGAAATTCCACCAACTTCAAGTTTTCATGACCGAAGTGGATCATTGAGTCCTGTTTTTGGATACTCCAAGACTTTAGTGAATGAGGAAATACCTGGAAGGTCTCCACTGCGGCCTTCGGTTTCTCAGATGCCAAAGACCGCCAATGGTAAATTGCCATGCTATGTAAATAGCCACAAAGAAAGAGTTGCAGAATGGGAGAAGAAAACGTCTGAAAATCTTGATTATGACCCATACGATATTCACATGGATTCTGAGGAGATGAGAAATTATTTCTTTCCTAAAGTTAAGGTTAAAACATATGCGAGGAAATCAAAGAAAAATAAAATCCAGCTTGAAAATAGAAAGAGAAGGCTGGATCTGGGTGAAGAAACTTCTAAGAAATTCAAGCAAAGAATTTACAGGAGCCGTGGGAAGGGAAAACGTTAATCAAAGGAAGTAACCTTAAAGTAGCAACTGCAGTCTTCTGAATTAATCCGATTTGAAAAAACAAGTTTGTGTTAAGTTTTGAATTTTTTTTGTCACGATAAACCGTTTACTAGTTTTTACTTTTCGTACGTATAGTATTCACATACAAAGATTTTACTACACAGTAGAAATAGGCTGTACACGCGGCTCCGTTCTTGGATTATTATTACACTTTGGTAACTTTTAAATCAGTACAACGAATATATTTGATCCAATTATGTATTCTAAAGATGTCTCTAAACTGAAGGGTGAGTGCCGAATCGATTGTAGTGGCAAATAAACCTTTTGACTTGAATTTAATTAAAACGGAACAATATTTTTATTTATGAATTTAATTTGCTAAAATTGTCGAAAGTCCAAGCAAATCCAAGCTGTCATTCCTTTTCATTTGTATACTGTACACTGTATCTCGTCGAAGATGTTTTGATTTTGCCTACAGAAAATCGTATTTATTAAATACGAGTTTTGTTGAATCTGATACTTCACCAAAATTTATACAGTAAATCCAATCCAACATTTTTGCGCTTCTATACTGTTCATTTGTTGGATAGCTGTGTTTGGTATAATATTAGTACTAATCTTTAAATCAGAGATTTAGATTGATCCAGCTTTATTTTCCACATTTGTATTGTATCTGAAAACTTCCATTCTCGATTCAACTCCTCAAGTACCTCTGTACATGTACTTCTGTACTAAATCTGTTTCAATTGTTTTCCACCGGTACCATTAACTGCAAGAAGAGTAAAGACTTGCACGATTGCGCATTCCGATTTAACAGTATTTCATAGCATAACTGGAAGTAAACTTCCAACTTGGAAACAGATCAGAATTGGGAGATTATTTATTATGCTACAACTTGTATTTTACTACACTAAATATTTTCTTTAAAAAAAAGGAAATTATCACAAACGTATCGCAAATTATCGTCTACAAAATTTTCAAAAACTGTTTTCTACATACCTATATATTATGTACGAGTCTACTTTCACTTTCTAGATTACATTTCAGTGTGTCGTATTACTCGTATTCCTTCCTACACACATTTCATAAATCCGCTAAACTTTCTACACAGTTACAATTACAAATATCAAAAAGTTGAGAAAAGAGATTTGATGTCTAAAAAACAAATTTTGAAATGCAAGAATACACAAAAAAGTGTACATAGCTAAACTACGTCTTACCCTACAGACTCTAATGGTGTAATATAAAAGGAATTAATAATTTAAGATAAAAAACTGTAGAAATATTGGCATGCACATGGTTCCAGACCATTTTATGCCTTCACTCCACCGGGTTTTCGCTCACGAAACTAGAAACAACTTCTGCGGAGGTGAGCGCTTCCGCTGCTACTGTTTCTACCACCTCATGGCAAGCTTTCACCTGCTCAGGAACCGCTTCAAAAGCATTATTAGAAGAGTTAGAAGATATAGCAGTAGTAGTACTTGGAAAGAGAACACTTGTTTTACTGTCGCTTCCGCCACCTGTGGCTGAAGCGTTGTCTAAAGATGTATTGTTAGAGCTTCCTTTATTGTGCGACATAACAGTAGTTTCCGTTAGCTTAAGAAGTTTAGGGCGATGGGTTGCATAGTTTAGTTCAGACCGTTTTCTTTTCTTGTCTCTATCACGCCGGCTTTTAAGTTTGGGACAACGGCCCCCTGCCAGAGAACCGGCTGCCTCTGCAGACGAGGATAAACTGATGTTACCCTGTGCACTTCCTGGAAAGTTGTCATCGCTGGAAGAATCCTTATGAGATGATGAGGAGTTTGCAGAGTCGTGTTCCTCTTTCGTGTCCTCCGGACGCTGGGAACCTTCTAAAGAAGAGGGCAACTCCTGAGACTTCTGGACACCTCCTCCCGTTTGTTTAACGATGCTCTCAACGGCTACGCCCCCTCCAATACTATTTGTTAGCGTCACGTTGACTCGTGTGACCTGCTATGAAACAGATAAAATTTAGACGCTGTTTTTAGAACGCTACTACAGAGTTGCTACTTTCAAAGCTTTACATTCGCTTACCTTTCGTCTGCTCCGAGCAACAGGCGATGAAGAAGAGGAGGATGAGCTGGAATACGACCTTCGCCGTCTGTGCCTCCTCCTCTGATTGGAGCTGTTATTACAGCCTGCCTCAGCCAACATTTCCTGAATTAGATAATCGTCAGACGAGTCCGAGTCTGAAGATGACGTGGAAAACTGTGAGTAGAAGGCTGCGTCAGAGTTGGAGCCTGAGTTGGAACGGTTAGCATTTTTATTCTGCAGCAAACAAGCATTGAATACATTTAAACAATCGTTTAAAATTGAATATTATGTGGTTCATACATGTAAATAGCAGAACACGAATTTCTATATGAATAGTACCTCGGTATCACTTTCTCTGGAATGTTGGCGTTGCACAAGAAGTTTCTTCAAATTGTCGATAACCGTTCGAGAGGCGGGAGGACCGGTTATCAGTAGACTTTCCTCCAGGTTGGATCCTCCCTTCTGAGAGTCATCTTGATGATCAACTTGCTCCTGTTTCCCCATTGTCCGAAAGGCACGAGTTCAGCAAGAATGGATGAAAGAAAATGAAACAAAATAATGGCCATGTCATTAAGTCCATTTTAATAGTGTTTGGGCTAAAATTATCAGCATATCGCGTCTCATTTAATGATACGTTTGCCTATTTCAGAATTCAGACAGCTTTCATCATGCAATTCATTATACTACTTGTGTGTCAGTGTGTTCATGCTTAATTACGGGTTAATGCATTTTTAATGAGTACCGTAAATATTGTATGCGACAAATCTTTCGTGTATTAAGCCAATAAACCAAGACAAACCGATGACCCACTTCCTATATATGCAATTAAAACCAGCGTATGAACATTTTGTACGCACGCCCATTGCATCACTATTCTCAAGAAGTGCAATAAGTGATAAGGGTTCAAATGATACATTTCGGGGTTTATGGGATTGTCCAGCGGCCTGAGCAATTGAACTTTAACGTACTACATATTTAACGTGGACATTTTCGAAAAGCCAGTTTCATTTACGTGATTACAGGTCATATCATGCATTTTGTCACAATGTATGTACCTGTATAAAAATACATAGCACTAATATATCTAGATATGTCTTATTATTGGAAAAGATGTCGATTCGATTACAAGAACACAATGACATTCAGGTCTGTTCCACGTCTCATTGTGATTGAATTGTTGTTGTTACTGTTCTCCAGTCAGGAGCCAATATAGTCACAAGTCTCTATAAGATTCTTACAAAAGATAACCTTTTACGGGTGCTTTACCTTTACCTACCTATATGATCTTCATCGACAGATATTATGCATGCATGTAAAATCTTTCTCAGTCTCACCTTCACCTAGCTTGCCTTGTCCTTCAAATCCTGACAAGAAATGAAATGGAAAGTGAGGTTTTGAGCATGTAATTCCTGTCAAGAACTGTCGAGATTTTGAGATTTGATTTGTGAGCAAAATTCCCATTTCCCATTGTCTCCGAAAAGGCCGTACTTCAACCTTGACATCAGTAGGCATGTGCCCGCAATGTGCATAATTTGCTGCCTTGAAACTAAAGTCAAAATATTTCGTCCTTGTTCCAACAAAAGATTTTCACCGTGTGTTCTATACATTTATGAATTCAATTTTAAACACGCTTCTAACCTGCAACAATAAGCTACTTTCATGACAAAAACACATAAAAAATAATTGAAGCGCTTGATGCATCTGGAAATTGGAACAAAGTCTGAAATAAACCATTTAAAAGCTTGCTACTTCATTTCAATCTTCAAGAAATTTTTAATGCATTCACGATCTAAATATCTCAAGTTGCATAAAATCCCAAAAAGAACTCTGGGGTAATGTATTGAAGGCATGAATTTAAGCAATGCCCACATGGTTTAATCACGAGATTATGTACGTATATTCGTTAAATGCGCAAATTAAGCGTATGCGTATCTAGTAGACTGTCTGACTATGCTTCGTTTCGTATGTATATCATCCAGTTTCATTCATATCCACTATATTGGACAAGGAACAATTCGGTTCAACAAACCAATGAAATATTGGTCATATCGAGTTGTCAAGATAAGCTTTTACCCCAAAACACCTCAATGCTATGTAGCAATTAGGTAGATGCTGATGACTCATCTATTATTAGCATTACAATAGCTATTGATGCCAATCCCCGGAAATTTTCCATCGGTCAGGTACTACAATTGAGATTCTTTCATGGTTGATGACCTAAATACCTCATTCTTGGCCATGTTGATTGATTACATCGTCATGTTGTTGTGTAATTTAGCAAATGTTATTTAGGTCCGGACTCCAGAGTCGGTTTCAATTTGAATGTATTTCGCATTCCGCAGATAATCGACAGCTTGAATGTAGCGAAAGAATCATTGTTCATACGCTTCACGAATCTGATTTGAATTAAGGCTAAGGTACAACAATACACAACTTGCTCGCTTATCATCAGAAGGAACACTGGAAAATTCCATGAGACACCAATGCTTTCAGTTATATATGCATAAATACGAATAATATGCATTACTCATAAAAAAAGCGTGCTACATAATGTATAATATGCCCACAGTTTGCTTTGCTTAGTACATTGTAAAAAATAGGGAAATGAGCCTGTCCAAAAAAAAAATTGTTGTTAATGTGTGTATATTAGTCATATACGCATCCGCCGCGGACAACTAAAACCCACGGACCAACACTTGCCCACAAGTACCGGAGTACCTCATCACAGGAGCCTCA